>JAMPIV010001711.1:0-111833 GCA_024509875.1 Oreohelix idahoensis | reverse complement strand
GCACAATTATAAATACATTCGTATGCATACAAACACATACTCGTAAATACAAACATATAGTCATACATAAATACCCATAAGCACACATATACACTCATGCATAATAAGACTTAGGCACAAATATTTACACATATACACATAACATATATAATACACTTGTGCTTATATACATAACACATATTTAAACGCATACATTCACATGAGAACAAGATTGCACACAGGATGCTATTATCGCCTCATAAAACATTTGTTTATTTGTATCAACTTAATTGCCTCGTCTCGTTGCCATGGGTCTCTGACGAGACAAAGAAAGAACAGTACAACTGCACCCTCAAGCATTCTGGGAATGATGCCCTTGTTTAGTTTAGTTTGCTTTGGTTTGAAGGATCATCTTTATTGCATACAGACAACTCCATCAGTGCTCTGATTTCCTCCCTTAGATCACACAAGGAGGATGTCAGCACAGTGCACAAACTCTAGCACTGGCAAGAATCCCAATGTGTGTATTTAGGAATCACACATTCTTTATAAATATTTTTGTGGTGGGTAGGTTTCTAAGTTTTTTATTTTGCCAGGGCAGCTGCTTTATGGCCTGCTCTTTACGATTACCAACTGCGGTGGTATTTTAAAATGCGCAACTTGCACACGGGACCTCCTTTTTTCACCCTTATCTGAGAAGGCTAGGCATCCGATCTCACTACCCAGGAGACCAGGGGGGAGTATGACATCATTAGGACCACTGGTTCTGGAAAACAATTTGAGGTGGATGCCATACCTCTTAGCCACTCCCACCCCGATACCATTGTTGTACACTGATGGGTCTGTGATCCATGCTGAGAAATCTGGGTGGGGGCTTCTCTGTGAAAGTAAAGGGCTTCCTGCATGAGGACCAGGTGCAGTAGTGGTTCCATGCTCTGTAAGGAACACACATGAAAATAATGATGAACAACTTATTTATGATTGACCCAAGTTGTAACAATCACGTTACTGGGGCCCCTACAGAAGAGCACAGAATAGTAAAACCAAACTCTACCTCGTGTGTTGTTGGAGGCAACTATGGAGTGTTGGGCAAGGGGCCGGCTACCCCAGCATGTTGAATCTTTAAGCTAAAACATGTAACAAAAAAAATGGACACGTCAACCAAAGCAATTACCTCAGTAGACCAGAAGACACTTGGAGAAGGGAACTTAAGACAGACATGAAATTGATAAAGAAAGTATGGCAAGACCTGGAACAGATGGCACAGGACAAGAAGGCTTGACATACATTTGTTGAAGGCTGGACATACATTTGTTGAAGGCCCATGCTTCTTGTAGAGCTGAAGGGTCAAAGGTAAAGGTAGTCCCATTACAGATACTGGTATAGGGGAGTGAAATGTTAGAGTCTTCACCATACTAGGTCCAGCATTGAGAGGTGAGGTGATTAGTTCCCTTCCTCAATGCCTTTTCCATCCCTAAATCAAAGTCAAGTAGTCATTTACAGCTAAGTAGACTGCAGCATGATTTGAACCTGGCACCTTTGCCGCAAGAGACCATCACTCAAACCACTCTGTTAGTCGGACGCTCAGCTGAAGGGTGATGATAATTAATGTTGAAGGAGAACCATATATACAGTATTTACAACAATAAATGTCTACAGTTTGCCTTTTCAAGGTAATTAAAGTTGAAGGAGAACCATAGGTACAGTATATACAACAACATATGTCTACAGTTTGTCTTGTCAAGGTAATTAAAGTTGAAGAAGAACGATATGTACAGTATATACAACAATATATGTCTACAATTTGACTTGTTAAGGTAATTAAAGTTGAAGAAGAACCATATGTACAGTATATACAACAATATATGTCTACAGTTTGACTTGTCAAGGTAATTAAAGTTGAAGGAGAACCATACGTACAGTATACACAACAATATATGTCTACAGTTTGTCTTGTCAAGGTTAATTAAAGTTGAAGGAGAACCATAGGTACAGTATATACAACAATATATGTCTATAGTTTGACTTGTCAAGTTAATTAAAGTTGAAGGAGAACCATACGTACAGTATATACAACAATAAATGTCTACATCAACATCACACAACAGAAATGGAACCAGTGGAATCTGACTAAACAGCTTGATGATCTAGATTTTGCAGAGGATTTAGCTCTTCTGTCCCATAACCATAATCAGATGCAAGACAAAATGAATATACTAGATGAGAGGTCACAACAAACGGGCCTGAAAATACACAGGGAAAAGACAAAGATTATGAGAATAAATGCAAGAAATAATAACAAGGTTGAAGAAACACCACTACAAGATATAGAATCGTACACATATCTTGGCAGTAATATAGACAAAGTTGGTGGGACAGACAGTGATATCAAAATAAGAATACAAAAAGCAAGAGGAGCTTTCATTGCATTGGGAAACATATGGAGAACAAGAGAAATCAAGTCCAACACGAAAATAAGAATCTTCAACTCAAATGTGAAGTCAGTCCAGCTTGTAATATAATATGATACATTAATAATACGAACCATACATTGTAATAATATGCGAATCTTCACATGTACGATGTTCGGTAAATAAAACATGGCTACAAGCTGAACATGCTTTTACTGAGTGCCTTCTGAAACATGTGTGTGTGCTTGTGTAGATGACGAGGTAATGCTTATATACATACATCATAACATTACATGGTGGCAGCGGTCGATACCGGACTGACGCAAAACAGCTACACGATAACACGTGAGTACAGTATTCGGCTAATTTTCGTCATCGAGGTCAACAATGGCAGCTAAACATTACCGCAGCGCACCGCAAATGAGATTTGCCGGTCAAGATGATAAGAGTGAAGCTTTCTTGTTATGGCGTCAACGCATAGATCTATATTCCAAGACCACTGGTCTGGAAGGACAAACCCTAACTCCATATATCCTAGAAGCATTGGACGATGAAGGTTTGAAAATCTACAACAGTTTTGCTACCGCCATGCCGGTTGAGTCGGCAACCGACCCCGTAGCCATATTGGACGAATTTGAAAAGCGTCTGATCATAAAGCACACAAACTTTAGAGCGGCAAGATTAGAGCTTCACCACCTGCGACAGAAACGTGGTGAAAGCCTAGATGATTTCTTCACTCGCATTAAGGAGAAAACAAGAGTATGTAAATTTAGCAGCGAAGAAGAAAAAGAGCGAATTATTGAACAGATTCTTCTTAGCACACCAATGCCAGAATTCCAGAAATGGCTACTGAGCCAGAGTGATACGCTAACTTTACAACAACTTCTGGATGAAGGCAGGAAACACGAGGCACAAGCACTAAGCATTAAACAAATTCAGCAAGGTACATTAGCAGCCCAGGTGGATGCAGTGAAAAGCTATAAACCTAGACACAACAAAGCAACTGGTTCGAAACAACAAGAAAAACACAACACAAGCAGAGGTGCTATGTGTAAATGTTGTGGCCTAAACCACATACAAAACCACTGTCCAGCTAAAGACTCTACATGTCGTTACTGCAGAAAGAGGGGCCACTGGATAAAATTATGTTTCAAGAGGAAACAAGACAGTGCTCAACACAAACTTCACAGCAGAAAGTCGTCAAAACAAACACACTCTATGATGACTGAGGACCTTGACTCCAGTGAAGAAAGTGATCCTTCCACTTTTGATACTGTGAAGATACTAACTTTCAGTAATGAACCAAAGAGAACGCAGGCTTTCTGCAAGGTACAATTCCGAATACCAGGAATTAAAATGCACAAAGAAAGAAACATTCGGTTCAAGATAGACACAGGTGCCCAAGGTAACACTCTACCCTTAAGAATATTCAGACAGATCATGCCTGACAAGGTGGATGAGCAAGGATTTCCCACAAGGGATGTAAAACGTAGGAGTGGCAGGACAAAGCTAAGAGCTTACAATGGAACAAGTATAGACTGTTTTGGAGCAGTAACACTTGAATGTTCATACAGAGGCTCGGAATGGACATCGTCAACATTTTACTTGGTAGATGTTGAAGGACCTGCAATTTTGGGTTTACCAATGTGCGAAAAGCTGAGTGTGGTAACTATTAACAACATTAAAGAGGATATAGGTTTTGCAGATGCTCTCAGCAGACTACCAAACCCCAACAAGATAACAGATCTTACCCCAAACATCAAAGTTGATTCTCTCTCCACATGTAAGCCTACCTTGCCGTGGTTGGAGAGCTTGAGCGCCTCAATGATCCCGGGAGCTATGCCGGCGGGAGTTTTACTCCTGGCAGGGTCACCCAAGCCGGACAGGTCCTGGGTGAGGGGCCAGACTAAATGGGCTGAGGAGTGGGTGGAACCCTATAGGTGTAGATGCAGAACCCACCGGCGAGTGGTACATGCTCTGGTCTGCACCAATCCACCCCCACTTCATGGGTTAAATGCTTTCTTGCCTCATTCTTCACTGTTTGTCGTCTATCACGCCCATGGCGACCGTTGCCTCAATTGGCTGTGTGTGGTGTACCCGGAAACGGGGCCTCCCAGTACTGAGGCAAAGTTAAGTCCCCGATGTCACTTATCGGTGCAGAATTGAGAGATATGGCTGAGCATCACAATCCCTCCTGTGTTGCAGCATGATGAGAACCCAGCATTGCACACTGAGCTTGGGGGGATCACTTGGGCACCAGACTTAATACTGGCTCTTGACTGGATGGCCGCATGCAGGAGATTTCTACAATGGAGGGTTGGCAGGTGGTGGGTATCGGGAAGTGGCTCTGTGCAGGACGTGAGGATTCCTTGGGAGAGCCCCGAACCAGAGCACAGCATTGTGCAAGCTCTGCATAGTTGGAGAGCCCCCTGGATGACGGGGAATGCACAGTGTGCTACCCCACCTATCCCCAACTGCTAACTTAGAACCAGAAGTGGGGTCCTCTGTATGCGTGCCAGGCCAGGATAAAATGCCTGGGAAAGAGACTGGAGCTCAGAACTCCCTAACTCAAAGTTGCAGGATGGCAGAAAAGCCACCGGAAAGACAGGGCTATTTTGAAGATAACGCAACCATATTTTCACCATACGAGCTCGGACGCCGCCTCGGTAAACAAGGTCCGCGCAGAGCAGTGACACCCCCAGGCTGCTTGCGAATAGTCTACTACTGGGAACATAAACAGATTAGGGATGAGCCCACTCTCCCGTTGAACAGGTGCTAAAGTCGTAGATACTGGGCCAGAAGGCGCACCGGAAACCACAGTATCATGCAACTCGCTTTTTTTTTTTCTATGGAGAGTACACCGTCAAATAAATCTCGTTCTGGTGCTCGCCCTGTGGAGCTCCACCAGGCAGGTGCAGTGCCGGGCTCTGAGCCTCGACAGAGCCCACCCTCAGCTACTGGAGGACCCTCTAGACCGTCTTGTGGAGTCAACAGACGGCGGAGGAGAACTACTGACCAAAACAAAACAGAAAAAGAGAAACCCAGAGTGCCACTTGTCATGATGCACTGGAATGCAGAGGGAGTGAACAGCAAGCAGGCTGGATACAGCAAAAAGACAGAGCTGGAAAACATCTTGTATGAGAAGCAAGTCAGTGTTTGCTGTATCCAAGAGACTCACTTGAAAGCAGATCAAACCTTTAAAATAAGGGGATATCAATGCTTCAGATCCGACAGACAAGATAGACGAAAAGGAGGAGTACTTACTCTTGTAAGGAATAACATTCCTGCACACGAAAGGAAAACCTTCATGGATGGAGCAGAATATCAGCTGCTGCAGATAAAGGTAGACAAGATGGAAATAGAACTCCTGAACTATTACTGTCCGAACAACAAACCCCTGAGTCTCAGCTCTATACAGGTACCAGCCACCAACTTTATAGCAGTTGGAGACTTTAATAGCCACTCCCAGAGCTGGGGCTATAACCATCTGGATCACAGAGGTGAAGAGGTTGAAACTTGGCAAGATGATCACTCCCTAATCCTAGTCAATAATGCCACAGATACTCCTACCTTCTACTCCAGAGGATGGCACACAACCTCAACACCAGATCTTGCCTTCTCCACACCAGATATAGCTGGATCTATTAGTAGAGAAGTAGGAGACCAACTAGGGGGAAGCGACCATCGCCCAATCTTTCTTACTGTCCAGAGTGCAACTCTCAGTACAGGCCCAGCCATTACAAGATGGAACTACAAAAAAGCCAACTGGGGTTTATTCAGGCACAGGTGAACACGCTGCTGTCTACCCTCAAGGTACAGAACAGAGACATTAATGAAGTGGTAAAAGACTTCAACAGATGCATACTACAAGCTGCAAAAGAAACCATTCCCAAAGGATGCCGGCGTAACTACATACCATACTGGTCCAGCACACTCCAAGAACGTCAGGAAGCTATGGACAAGGCTAGAAAGGACGCAGAGTCTCAGCCTTCACTTGAAACTCACAACAAATGGAAAAAGGCTGTAGCAGAGTTTCAGAGAACAAAGCTAGAAGAAAAGCGGAAAAGCTGGAGAACTAAAACGGCATCGCTGAACCTTGAGAAAGACGGCAGGAAACTTTGGAGATTAGTCAAGTCTCTAAATGAAGAGCATTCCTCACCAAGGCAGACTATCACATTGGATGAAGGTGGCAAACTTTTCAGAGGAAAACAAGCTGCAGACTTGTTTGCTAGAAGATACAGTTCAGAAAGCAACTTACCCATTAACATAGACCATCAGAGAGAGATAAGAAAAGAAATACTGGCAACCATGGGACAGACAGATACTCCTGCCCCAATGAGGGAACCCATCACACTAGGAGAACTACAGAAGGCTATTTCCAAGCTTAAGTTTCAAAAGTCACCCGGCCCAGACAAAATCAGCAACGAAATGCTAGTAAATCTGAGCTCAGCAGCAAAGACAAAACTGCTTGAGATATTCAACCACAGCTGGTTGAAAGGAACGGTACCCCAAGTATGGAGAGAAGCCATCACAATACCCATACTAAAGAAAGGGAAATGTAAGACCGAGGCTGCAAGTTACCGGCCAATCAGTCTCACAAGCTGTGTTGGGAAGACTATGGAGCGAATAGTCAACCACAGATTGAAATGGTATTTAGAGTCTGAGCAGATCCTGGTGCCGGAACAAGCTGGATTTAGAGAATGCTACAGTATAGAAGACCAAGTTACTTACTTGTCTCAAGCAATAGAAGATGCCTTCCAGGAGAAGAAAAAGGTCCTAACGATCTGGGTCGACTTCAAGCAGGCCTTTGACAAGGTGTGGAAAGATGGCCTCATTGCAAAACTTAGGAGAAGTGGAATCCAAGGCAACATGATGAAATGGATCCAGTCATACTTGCATAACAGGAGAACTAGAGTCACTCTTGACGGTCTGCAGAGCAGAAAAGTGTTGCTCCATCAGGGGGTACCTCAAGGAGGAGTAATTTCCCCAACACTCTTCCTTGTTTACATCAATGACCTGGTGAAAGATCTCCCTGCAGGAGTTAAAGCTGCCTTATATGCAGATGACCTAGTACTCTGGTGCGCTGATGAAAATGTCACCACAGCAAATTATAGAATGCAGCGGGCAGCAGACATGCTAGTGTCATGGGCAGAGAAATGGCTTATCACAATAAACACAGACAAAACCTCCACAACACTGTTCTCCCTCGCCCCCAAGGACAAATCAGCTAACATACACCTAGGGACAACCGTGATCAAGGAAGAAAGCTACCCCACCTATCTTGGGGTGACATTTGACCAAAGGCTTACATGGAATAAGCATATTGAAAATGCAGAAGGAAAGGCCCGAAGACGACTAGGCATACTCAGAAAATTAGCAGGTACCAACTGGGGAGCAAATGAACGAAATCTAAAGAAGATTTATAATGGAGTAATAAGACCACACTTAGAGTTTAGCTCAGCAGCATGGTCATCAGCAGCTAACTCACATCTGCAGTCTTTGGACAAGGTGCAAAATCAAGCTCTCAGGCTCATTACAGGAGCCATGAAAACTACACCAATAACAGAGATGCAGAAGGTTGCTGGATTACAGACATTGTCCCATAGAAGAGACACAAAAACCATGATCCAGATGGAAAAGTACAACAGTATGCCAATGCACCCAATGAAGGCAAGACTAGATGATCTGGCATTGGGACGTCTAAAGCGTAGCAGCTTTGTGCATCGGGGGAAAAGACTTATAAGACAGCATCAAGAAGACCTATCCATGAAGACAACACCACTGAAGCCCACCCTATACCCTGTACCATGGGAGCAGGCCAGCAGTGCCCTCCAAATTAATACAACAGTCAGTGGTCTCACAAGTGGATGTGAGTATAATGATCTGCAAAAACGAACTGCTACATTGAGTATGATCCAAGAAAGCTATCCCGATCAATCATGGATACATGCCTATACAGATGGATCAGCAACTAATGCTGTTAGGAATGGAGGTGCCGGTATCTTTATCTCATATCCTGACAACCACTATGAGACTAGGCACATTCCCACTGGTAAATTCTGTTCCAACTATACAGCTGAGGTTCAAGCTCTAGAGCAAGCTGCAAATATGATTTATAACACCAACTCTGACTGCCACCAGGTAGTCATCCTCACAGATGCACTGTCTGTCCTGCAAGCTCTCAAGGGTGGTAAACTCCCGCATCTGAGAAATGAACTAAACAAGGTAGCTGCCAAAAAGAGAACCATACTTCAGTGGGTACCATCTCATTGTGGTGTACCCGGAAATGAAAAGGCAGATAAACTTGCAAAAAAGGGAGGAGAATGTGAACAAGAAGATAATGAAGTCACATACTTTGAGAAAAAGAGAGCTATCCAGACTATCAGAAGAGAACAGAACCAACCCAAAGACGACTATCACACTCTCGACCGGCAGGGACAGACAACTATTTTTCGACTCAGGACAGGGCATAACAAACTGAATAAACACATGCACAAGCTACGATTGTCTGCTTCACCACTGTGCACATGTGGATTAAACGAACAAACTGCTGAGCATGTTCTACAGGACTGTCCTCTGTATGACCAGTTAAGAAAGATATACTGGCCCAATGACTCAACACTAAACTCAAAGCTATATGGAGTTAAAGAGGAACTTCAAACAACAGTCGAATTCATCATGAGAACTCGTCTGACGGTGTAATCATCAAAGATGCGATCGCAAGAAGAAGAAGAAGAAAGTTGATTCTGTCAAGTTTAGCGATAATCGGCTTGAACACATCAGAGAAGACACAACGAGAGATCCTATTCTTAACTCTCTCAAAGAACTGATATACCATGGATGGCCAAGCTCTATCAGGGAAGTTCCAACACACATCCATCCATACTACTCGATGAGGGACGAGTTAAGCATCGAAGATGGTCTGATCCTTAAAGGAGATCGCATTGTTGTACCAGAAACACAACGCGATATCATCCTTAAACAGCTCCATAATAGTCACCTTGGTATTGTGAAGACACAACTGAGAGCAAAGAAAGATGTTTACTGGCCACAGATAAACAAGGACATAGAAACACTATGTAAAAACTGTTCAATTTGCCAAGAACATGCAAATAGGCAGTGCAGAGAACCTCTCATACCATCAGCCATACCATTGAGCCCTTGGAGCATTATAGGAACTGATATTTTCTCAATCGACAATAATGACTATCTTATTATTGCTGATTACTACAGCAAATTTCCCATCATTGAGAAACTTCCACAACCCTCACCATCAGCTGTTATTGCAGACATTACAAAGAAGTATTGCAGCATGTTTGGCATCCCAGATGAAATTAGATCAGACAATGGTCCACATTTCTCAGGTCAAGCATACAGAAACTTCACTAAGGACTGGAAGATCAAACACACAACATCATCACCTAGATACCCTAAATCTAATGGTTTCATTGAGAGACAGATACAAACTATCAAGTCAATCATGAAGAAAACAAGAACAGAGGATGTACACCTAGCACTCTTGAGATGGAGAACAACACCGGTAGACAGTAAGATCGACAGTCCAGCAGAACTTATGTTTGATAGAAGAATTAAAGACCTCCTACCATCTAAGGTCCACTTCCGTCCACAACATAGAGACAGCACATATGATCAATTTCAGCATCGTCAGCAAGTTCAGAAATCCAACTATGACAAATGTGCTAAAGACTTACCACCATTATATCCTGGTCAGCATGTGACTACCTACAACCACAACAATGACACATGGTCAAAAGCAACAATCATTTCCAGAAACCCTGAACCCAGGAGCTATACTTTAAGACCAGACAGCAGCAGCAACCTCCTGAGGCGAAACAGAGTGGACATAAGAGAAATCCCACAGAATACAACAGAACAGAGAATTCCCATGCTTTCAACAGACAATGCAGTAACTCCAGACCTTGGTGCCCCACAAAACCAACAAGCGCCAAGACCGAAATCACAACCAACTCAAGCTAAACCAGGGACTTCCGCAGAACCACCAGCACTTTACACCACTCGTTCTGGCCGTACAGTGACACCTCCCAGCCGATACAGACAGTGACATATATACTCACACTGAGCATTACACATACTTATCCTTTCTCACATGAAACATTTTGTTGGAAATGTTTGCACACATTTTTTTTTCAAAAAAGGGGGGATGTAATATAATATGATACATTAATAATACGAACCATACATTGTAATAATATGCGAATCTTCACATGTACGATGTTCGGTAAATAAAACATGGCTACAAGCTGAACATGCTTTTACTGAGTGCCTTCTGAAACATGTGTGTGTGCTTGTGTAGATGACGAGGTAATGCTTATATACATACATCATAACATTACACTGCTGTATGGCTCTGAGACATGGAGAACAACAAAGACAACAACCAAAAAGCTACAGACTTTCATAAATGGGTGCTGGCGTAGAATAGAAGGATTAAAATGGTATGACAAGGTTACCAACGTGGAACTGATGACAAGAACCAGACAAGTGCCAGTGGAACAAGAGATGAGAAGAAGACGATGGCGATGGATAGGACACACACTGAGGAAACCTGTTGATAGCATTACAAGGCATTCCTTGTTCTAGAACCCCCCAGGGCAAGAGAGGCAGAGGTAGACCAAAAAACACATGGAGAAGAGAACTGGAAGCAGAGGTGAAAATGATGAGGAAAACATGAAAAGAACTTGAGCGGATGGCACAGGACAGGAAGACTTGGCATGTGTTTGTTGAAGGCCTATGCTCTTCGGGGAGCTAAAGGGTATTGATTGATTGATTGATGTTTACAGTTTGACTTGTCAAGGTAATTAACCTCATTACTCACACAACCAAACATAGAATGTGTTCTTAAGGAGATAATTATCCTGCTCCGGCCAGAGGGTATATATGCTTTTGTTTGACATGATGCAGACTTTCAGATGTGTTCAGACTTAATGTATGAAGATATTCAGCTGTGTGTGAGACAGACACAAAATAAATTATAGTTTACACAAACGCATCTTTTAAAACAGCAAAAATATTCCATTCTCACATGTTTTTCACACATAGACTCACATAAAATAAACAACATGTTTTAAAACTTTTTGACAAGTGTCTACGTGAAACATTTATCTAATTGTCAGACGTCCATTTGATCAGCTGTTACCTTAATGAGACAGTTACTAATTCATCATGAGACATTTAAAGATTCATTATGAAACAGTTACAGATTCATTATGAGACAGTTACTGATTCAACATGAGACAGTTACGTATTCATCATGAGACAGTTACAGATTCATCATGAGACTGTTACTGATTCAATATGAGACAGTTATTGATTCAACATGAGACAGTTACAGATTTAACATGAGACAGTTATGCCCATGCCATCTGTGATACAGTTCTCTCTTAAAGAGTATTTTTATAATTATTTTAAACAATCAAACCTAGTTCCCTTTGCTGTTCTATTAGGGTTAAGTTTCTCGGATGCACCTTCCACTTTCATCTCTCTTTTATTCTTTGTCTTTCCAAGTTTGAAAACACTGCTGAAGTTACAGGAACAGCCTTCCCTGTGGATTCTGGGAACTTTAATAGATAGCAAAGAAATAGGATTACTCCACCTTACCAAGTAGGTCATAAAAAACCATACGATGGCTGTGCACTTGGACTAGCAAATTCATCATGCATAACAAAGTGCTGCAGTAATCACCACAGCCATAACACATGAAGTGCCATGGTTTGGTCATGATGTCCCAACTGGACATATCATTGAAGTGACTGTTATGAGGATCAATAGCAAAGGTGTCTCCGTGCTTCTTCGGCAGCAAACAAGGATCTAGCACAAGAAGCTTCAAACAGAAGTAAACACACAACTGTATTATGCTTCCAGTATGATATAAGCCTTGGATGACTGAATGAATGTCCCATTTATTCACTCCGTTAGAGTACATGACTGCATTTACAAGTCGTTGCCACAATTATCATAGAAAACTCAAAGAGAAGTCTCCACCACTTATCCTCATTGACCAGGAAACAAAAGATACTAAGTATTTCACCTGCTACCTACAAGAAAAATCAAGAAGTTATCATCAGTTACGTTAATATAACTGACTTCAAGCATTACTCCAACGAAACCAAATGCTTCCTAAAATTTCTCGATGAAGAAAAAAGACACCATTTTCGATCCCCACTTGAAATGGGATTTTTTTTGACCGCAAATGGCTCCGGGGTCGACCCAGCCTAATGAATTGGTTACCAGAGCAACTCTGGGAAGGTTACGGCGGGCGGCGTGATGCTGATGACATTACCCCTATTATGCCGATGGTCAAGAAAATATGAGCTTAACACCATATTCCCAATATGCCTCAATGGGCGTGTAACGGGATCCTTTACCCTTATTTACCCATATGAAGCATGAAATCACCACTATAGCTGCTTCCCTTGCAAGAAGCCCGCACCACGCATTCATATGTTCTTGTGGTGGTGGTTTCTGTACCAGTTTGTCTTACATGATGTGGTTGCCAGCCACGTGCATAATCTCATATTAATTACCTTGTTTGCATTGGCTGAGAAATCAGTAGTCCTGTTCTTACTTTGTCTAATCAGAAATCCGTGGGAACTACGAGTACCACATTATGGACTCGTAAATCAGAAATCCGTAGTAACTACACGGGCCGCGTACGACATTAAGGACTCGTAAATCAGAAATCCGTGGTAACTACACATGCCGAGTACCACATTATGGACTGGTAAATCAGAAAATATTTCTGAACCTTCGCAATACAATGCATATGTAACATAATTTTTTTTAAGGGTATAATTTTTGCTTTTTCGAAATTCAGAACGATATCCCTCATGAAGTAACAAGGATGTCCTGAAAGAGGCCAATGCGCAAAGGAAACTTATTTCATAGGTTAGAAAGAAGCAGTTAACTTTTTTGGGCATGTTATCAGAAGAGGAAAGCTGTATTTAATCGTAACAACATGTAAGAATGTCGGGAAAAAAGCCAGGGGAAGACAAAGAAAGCAAATACTGGACAGTTTGACATCATGGCATGAAAAGTAGTCAACAACACAACTGATAAATTGTGCTGGAGACAGGAAGTTGTGGAGATACATAATCTTCCACGCCACTAGGCATGATACTTGAATGAATCACTCATGATAATATTCCTGAGAAACATCCTTGAGTCCCAAGTATTTGTGTGATTAAAACTTTGGTACACCAGCACCTGATTGTGGTAGATAAAATACAATACATACTGAGTCAACATTTTCAAGGACAACTTGAAAACACTGTCGTCTAGTATAACCACGTAATAGTATATCTACATAATCACTTTTTTTCTTCTTCAACTACCATACAGGCTGGCATAAGTGATCATGTCGCTTCACAACTTTCTGTCTCCAGTACTGTTTATCATTTCTGTTTTTGAGTTCTGTCCATGCCATGATGTTAAACTGTTCAATAACTTCTCTCTTTTTTGTCCACTGTCTCATTTTTCTATAATCATGCCGGATGTCACAATATATTCCAATTTTCCTCTTCTCATAACATGTCAAAAGGAAAGGAATTGCTTCTATCTAAACACAGTAACAATCTTCCTGAACATTCTTCTGTAAAACCACATCTTTGTGACCTCCAATGATTTTTCGTCTTGTCTACTAGTTGTCTATAATTAGGTTCTATATGACAGGATTGGTTCTTATGTAGCACTGAAGAACTCTGTCTTACATGCATCGACAAATTTTTGTTGTATAAAATAATTTTAGTTTCATTGAACGCTGCTTTTGTACAAGTTATTCTATTCTTCACCTCCGAGACATATCTTCCATCTGATGTTATTAGCGTGCCCAGGTATTTGAATATATTAAACAAATAAAAAGCACATGTTCTTAGGACTTCCAAGCACGAGAGAAGGTTCGAGAAACTGCGAGAAAATCCGTTATAAATGCTGTCATTGACTTTAATCATATCCAAAAGAGACTCAATACAGTCATGAATCAATTTTTTTTTATAATGTTAAGGTCTTTAAAAGCATCTATGAAAATATTTGTCTTTCTTGTAATATCTATAATCTTCTCAGCTGCTAAATAAGTCTAGCAACATGGAGCTATTTTTTCCCCTAACGATTGAAAGATCAAATGTCCTTTCCTGCTGAAATAAAATATGACAGAAACCAGAGTCGTGTGAGTAGTAAATAAGTAAACAAATGGTGGTAAACAGTAAACACTCGTAAGACAAAGAATGATGACATCAGATAACAGTGTCGTAGATTTGTGATAGGTGATTAAGACTTAGTTTGGTCCCTTCTGAATAGACATAGAGATAAGTGATAGCTCAGTGGGAGGTGATAAAATAGAAATAGATTTCATGGGTGAGATGGAGGAACTATATTAGATTCTGTCTCTGACACTCGAGAAGCTTCTCTCAGTCAGCCTATCATCTACAACAGAGTTAGCTTAGTCAGACAAATCTAATATAATATATATTAATATATATACGGTACTCCTCACATACACACACACACACACATAAGTGACTACAATAGACACACAGACGTAAAACTATGACAAATGAAAATATAGATATTTGGGAACGAACTGACCGCCCCACTGATTAAGTTTAATTGTGAAGTTTAATTATCAAAATAAACTTCCATCACAACATATATAATTACATCAAACATATACAAATAGTCATAAAGTCAATGAATTGCTACAAGAAAGATAGACCCATTGGTATGATCTTTCCCCCGATGTATAGCCCACAGTCCTGTTAGAAGAAAAGTTATAGCCACAAAGAGTCACGGATACATATGATTTAGTCTAAGATTTCCCTTTAAAGGTATGAACAGACTTGGATACTCTGATCTATCCTAAGGAAAAATATAGTTAGCAACAAAAAAAAACAAACTTGCGTAAAGAAATTTAGGACAGCAAAATGGGTGCCAAAATACAACAATAAAGGAATCACTCAGTCCTGCATTCACTCTATTCTGTCAGCCGTGATCACGTGCGTTCCCACGTACTTACAGCTTTGGTAGCAACTTCTGGAAACACAATTTTTAGGACATACACATACAGACTCTCCAATGGTAGTCTTGACCAAGAGAACCCCAGTTCCAAAAAAGACGGGTTGAATTCACTCCTTCAGGGAACGTTTTCTTGGTTATACTTATTTTAGGATATCTGGTTCTGTCACATTAAAATTGTCCAGGCACGAACGTTAACAGCGAGCACAGTGTCAATAGCTTAGGTTTCTAGTAATTAGGAATGTCAGGTAACTGCCTTCTCTCAGTATAGGACTTTATTTGGTCACACCACCGCCAGTCAAACTTCGTCGGAATGTTACCGATATTAATATTTTGCTTGCCACAAAGGCTGAAATGTACTTGAGGTTTTTCTCTGGAAGAATTAAATCAGGCTCGAGGCCCGTTACTTTATTTAAATCTTAAAGTTTATGGATACACCCAAGTCTTTAAGAAAAAAATGTTTATGTTCTTCACAGATACTACTCAGTACTCAACGCTGGCAAAGTTGGGCTACCCCAGTTTCACTGAATAAAGAAAAACAACATATAAAATACTTATACATACTATATACTCGGTTATAACTTACATTATAAACTGCAAGCGGAGAGCTTGTCTTATCATTTAAATCTCCCGTGAAATAAGTTATATTCATAAAATCAATCATCATGAATTAGAAATACATACGTATTTCGCCAATACTCAATGAGGAATCAGTGCAGTTATAAGTTAGTTTTAAAAAATATTCTCGACTGAGTATTTAGCAGTTAAATTAAATTTATTTATAGCTACATGAGTTTAAGCTATAATTTATCATTTATTCTGCTTTCCACTGAAACACGTCACTAGAGAATGTAACAGACTTATAATTTAATTTCTTCTGCACAGAAATCTAACTAGTGAAATATAATAGACGATTTTAACACTAAATCACTCACAAAATACTAGATATATTATATTACCTCCAACCAGAACTACGAGTATCACAACGAAACTAAGAGTTACACTTATAAATATAAGTATCTAGAACGAAGCGACCACGTCTACTGCAACTTGGAGATTGAATGAAATCCAGTTTCCACTCCGGGGTAGATGTATGAAACAGACAAAGGATGCGCGCTATTTCCAAAACCCCTGTCTCCCCCTCTCCTCTTTCTCTCTCTCTCTCTCTCTCTCTCTTAACACTTCCCATTAACTTGACATTGCCCATAACTGCCAAACGTGCGTCTTCACACCTTCTACGACGACCTGTCTCATTTCTGAGCGATGCGGATGGCAGTTTCCACACCTCGCCAAGAAACTTAGCCGCAGAGAACTCGTGTCAGATGGAAATGCTAGACTCTATGTCTGCCATCCCATGTCTATCGAGACGGATTTCACAGTTATTCGTCTAGTGCAGTGACTGACACATTATGTCATAAAATGCGTTTCTAGTATGAGAAAAGAAACGGTAAAGTCAGAATGGGAAAATATATTTTGTCGCAAACGAACGAATGCGAAAAAAACAGGAAAAGGATAAAAGAGCGATAATAAAGTAGAGGACACGGGTAGAAAAGAAAAGAATATAGAAAATTTATTGATCATAAATCTCTATGCGACAAACAGAATAGTAACCAAATTGATAGGTTGATCGAGGAATCGAGCTAGTTCTGTCTTACATGTGCCTGCTATTCATTCCAAAAGCTAAAATCGTAGGTCTTTGACGACGTCTTAAAATGACAGGAAAGGTGGTATCGCTTGTCTCTAAATTGATGCGTGGAAAGAAAACTCGTTCACCTTATTTATTGTCTCTGATGATTTGTTTGTAATTTGGAAAAATTTAGTCCTCTGTCTTTAGTTTCATGAGAACGTTACAGACATTTCTTGACGGGTTACTTGCGAAGAGATCTGTGCAATCCGAATAAAATAGATTATGTGTATGTGTGTTTTTTTTTTGTGGTAGGGGAAGGAAGAACATAAGACGTCAGTGGCGGAAATTAATGCACACGCCGGCTTGTCTCCTTGTTCAGTGGGTCACATAATATAATTGGTGTTAACAATTTTTTTAATGCATTTTGTTTTGTGGCTAAAATGTATTTGACAAAATGATGTCTAAGACTTTAAGTGCAGACGTCAGCAACAAAGTTGGTTAGTATTTATGACATTTTTCTGTTACCTGGCACGTCCACCGAGGTTATCTAGTTGATTTGTCACTGCGGAGATGTGTACTTAACAAGGGTTGGATTGACATAATAGCAATGTCTATATCGACTATACGCCACACAAAACGTAATGGTTGAAATGAGAAACAGTAGGATGTATGTCCGATTTTGCCCAAATGTCTAATGATTCGGCGGTCAGTTAAGTCGCTCAGGTCGGTACGACCTTAAATACGAATTAAGTGACGGCAGTTTGGTTTTGGTTATAACCACCATCTTCATTGCACACAGATGACTCCATCAGTGCTCCGATGTCCTCTCTTAGATCACACAAGGAGGATCTGAGCACAGTGCACGAACTCCGTAGCACCTGCGAGGATCCCCATGTGTTTTTATACAGGAATCACACCTTCTATAAATGTTTGTGGTGGGTAGGAATTTCTCATTTTAAATCTTGCCAGGTCAGTTGTCGTAAGGCCTATTCTTTACAATCTCAAACTGCCGAGAGATTTCGCAACTTGCACACGGGACCTCCTATTTATTCGCTCTTATTTGAGAAGGCTAGGCATTCGATCTCATTACACAGGGGTGTTAAGAACCAATCTTATAGTTCTCTTTTTAATGTCTAGGATTGTTTTCATATTTCGTTCTAAGATGTTGGCTCAATGAATAAATATTATCTTTGAATTGCCATTCGTGTTGGAGTGTTTTTTGTTCAACTTTCTTGTTTAAAATTGCTTAGCCACTTCTGAAGAGTCGTTTATATTGTAATACATATTCGTGTCCATCAAAGAACTCTCAACTTGAGACAACGAACACATTATGAATCTGAAATTTGATACAGATTCTTCAACGATTTTGTGTTTCGACGACTTTCATTTATTCCACACACAGAACTGTCATGAATCACATAATGCTCCAACAAAATGAATAATAGTTAATCAGTGGTACGAATAGACTTCTTAAACTTTATCCATCCTTTCTATATAAATTCTTTGCTTCGATAATTTTTTCGATACTTGTAATAATATATTTTCTGTGCCTTTCTTGCACCTAATTTTCTGTGTCCACTAATTTCTTATTGTTCTGGTCATTCTCAACCCATTAAACTGCTCCATCAACTTCGAAATGTTCTGCTTATATTTATATAGGTTCTACTGACCTTGGAAACATCTTGAATGTCTTGAGACATCATCTCTCCTTATTTTCATAGCCATATCGGCAAAATTAACACAGTGAGTAATAATATATCTTCACGCATACACATACACTTGCTTTCGAGTCAAATCCAGACTCATGAAATACTATAGACGTAGACTATGCTACACTTTTTTTTTCTTTTTTTCGTACGCCCGCTAATACTCGAGGCGAAATCTCAGGTTATTATTTATGTCTAACCTGACATTGGTTTTACGTGAGTATCCCTTTATTTCTTGTACAGAGACAAGTGTCCGTCGCCATTCAGGCAAATACTCGCCGATTTCGGAGGTACCCATTGCAGCTGGGTCGGCTCAGGAGCCGCCAGTCCCTGGTCGACGACACTCCTTCAAATGTCCTCGCCAGGTCTCGAGTTAATCCAGTCCAAATCCCGGTCGACGAAAAATCCTCAAATGCCGTCGCCCGGGTTTGATCCTGTATCACCCGGTCGCCAGAGCGGTGTTCTAACCACTACGCTAGCGCGGCTCCCTGCTACACTTTGATAAGTGGACTTGGCCAGATTTTCTGACACGTCTGCACGCTCTAAGGCGTGGACACAATCTCCCCACATCATCCCTAGATACCCTCCTTAGTCATAGCTAACGACTCTATTTTATGCGTTTTGTTGAGGGTCATCATGGTACACATAAATCCCTCTAAATATAACTTTATCAGGATTGCCCTGCCCCATAATGTGCTCCCAACAAGGAGCAATGGCGTAACTAGGATGAGGCAAGTGAGGCACGTGCCCAGGGCGCCAAATTTTAAGGGGCGCCATTTCATAATTTAAAAATGCAAAAATTCCACTTCATATTTATGTGTAGGTATGTGTAACTGTAGGACAGATACATATATATATATCACCAAGAGCTAACGCTCTGTAATGGTGGATCAAAAACAATACACACACACACACAAATATATATATATATATAAGAACAGATTTCAAGGGACGCCAATTTTTAATTTGCCTAGGGCGCTATCAACCCTAGTTGCACCTCTGCTCAGGAGATCCAAAAAGAGAGGGGGGGGGGGGGGGGGGGGGTTATGACATCCTTAGGAACCACAAGTTCTGAAACAAATGTCCATCAATTATATTACCTGTCCTGGGAGCGAACTCTGTACCTTTAGAATTAGAGGTGGACTCCATACCTCTTAGCCATTCAGACACCCCCCCCCCCTCCCCCCCAGAGAGGCAGTAATTTGGGGTGAGAGTTAGGAATTCTAATCCTAAACACTAATCCTAACCCTATCGACCGAGGCCACCGGATGGATGATATTTGAACGAAATTGGGCATTCAACGTACTGTTTTTCTTAATTCAACATAGGCAATGTTCTTTTGACCTGATTCATTATAATATTTTTTGCTCGTTAAGTTAGCCTCCGTGGATGAAGCTTGCTAAAATGCGAATGATGTATTTTTGCAGTGGTGGTTAAGGCGAAAGTTAGTTTTGCATGATAACTTTGGCAGCCCGATGTAGAACCTCGCATTTGTCGAGGGATGTGACGAAAGTACTGAGATTCTGTCTTTCAAATGGCCCATGTCTTTTTCTCCTTGCATTTAGTTCACTATTTTTGGAGGGATTACAGAAAAATAAATGTCAGCCGCAAGACTTCGCAATTATCGTCTCCATTGGGGGAAAAACCGCGATAATTTGGTATGTACCAATTTTATTAATCGTTTTACTTATTAGTGGGGTTTTTGAGAAATCTCGGCCCGTAAGTTAAGTCAGTGGGAGACATTAACTTAAAGTTTAAACGGTAGCGCCATTAATTATTATCTTTGTAGAACGACGTAATGCAACAGTGTGCTTATTCTTTCTATGATTTTGGCAATAGATAGGAGTGTGTGAAGTTGTGAGAAACACGTGTGCCATATTTGTAGGATGTTATGTAAAACCACCATTTATTCCTGTATATTTTCTAATGTAAATTTATGGGGAAATCCCTGGTGTGTTCGTTAATTTTTCTGAGCCTTAAAAATGTGAGAAATATTGTCAGAGGGTTCAGATTTACGTTGTAAATGAATTATACTGCTTAGGGGAGGAAACTATTCCTATAGCGAGATTTAATTTAATAAGAGTAAGCCGGGGAAACTCCTGTGTTAATGGGTAAAAGGATTTCCCTATTTTTGTCAAGTTTGAACACGTGTTCGGCCATGCGTAACGGCCATGTAACATGTCAGACGGGTCTGGGCTATTGTTTGTTTTACCTGGCAGATTTTAGTAGAACGAGAGAAGGAGTGTGATTTTAGTGCCACGTGGGATAGTATTATGTATTGTTGTGAAGAACGAGAGAAAGGGGAGAAGAAGTGAGAATGAAGAGACACGTGTATAGAATTATTTTTTTGTATCGTATATGTTAGAGATAAGCGATTTTAGAGTGGGTGTACAGGAGTCGCTGTTTCTTTTAATTTCAGCGAGTCACGGCGGAAACAGTGGGGAGCATAATTTTGTCAAATAAAATTATCCACGGCAAAAGACATATCTCAGGGTCAGAGTACTCGAGTATCGTCAGGAGCAAAAGAAAATTACCCTATGGTCTCTGGCAGTGAAGTCCCTATGCTTCAGCTGGACCGAGGTTTATTTATCATACAGCCGAGAGCATCGCTATTATAGTCTCTAGCAACGGCAGGTGGCCGGGAGACTAGTTTCATTTTGTACAGCCTGAAATCAAGGCTGTGTTTTTTTCCTCTAACTCCGGAGCGGGTTAAAAGAGGGAAGCTATTCAGCAGCAGAGAAGTTTTGTCTACAGTTAATCAAGTCCCTCATGCTTGATATCCGAACATCGTCATCCCCAAAATCAGGAACAGGTGACAGGGTTACCATACCTAGGTCCTGATAGAAATCAAGAGAAGAGCGTAACGGAGACGCCGCATCATCAGCCCTCGAGTGTTAGAGAGACACTGAGATCAAGAGAGGAAGATAGAGAAGGAGGGAGAAAATAGACAGGACCAGTAGGGTCTGTTCAGTATCCATTAGACGGATAGACACTGAGTCTGCGTTCGAAAAACCAAGTCTATTAATTTTAGCATTTCTTGTGGTGTAGTTATCAGCGCATATCGCCTAACAAGTAGAAAGCTGTGTAGAGTTTCGTTGAGGAAGAGTCACCAGGACTGAGACAATAAGAAAGCTTATTAATGTTAGAGAGTGGAGGCTAAGTTGACAGCCCCCACAAGATCAAAGCACTTTAAAGCACTAACCATTTTTATTGTTCCTCAGCAGGGTGACAGGAAGAGTGAATGTGATTTGGGGTTTTTTTTGGTGGAGTGTCTCTCAATTTAATTGTTACCTTGGTTTTTCCAGGCCGTGCAACAGTGCACGCTATTGACTGACTTGATGACGTATGATGCCATTTTATGTTTTCTTGTATGTAAATAAATATATACATATACTATTTACTGGATCAGCTTCTATTCTTTACTATACTTACTCTATGTTGTCTGTATAGTGGTGTTTGTGGTTGTAATTATACACCTTATCTCCTTGTGTTTCAAGGCAGTCAGAGGTGGGGAGATATAGCCATTTTTTTTTAGTCACGAAGCGGCAGGGGGAGATTCAAATCCTGGGTCTATCTCTTGAGCCAATAGTCTCACCTGTCCACAGGCATGTTATTTTCCATCTAAATTCTATCTTCTCAGACTTTCTCATACTAGGGTCTTGCTTTCATTCAGGCACACTCTATAAACTTAAAACCACTTCGTGACAGGCATGTAGATGCTAGCGTAAACAGGGTTATAGGTTATTGATTGTGCTTTGTTATTCTGTGTATTCAGAAGATGGAGATGACATTTATTTATGTTAAGGGAATTATTTTGTATTTCATTTTGAATGTGATTACTATTATTGACGGGAATTTTAGGAATTCCTAGAGAAGGCTAGTTTTAGTTGTGTTAAACATTACGGCATTAGTGTCAGCGTAAGAAGTAGGCCACAGTACGTCTGCCCAGACGGGCCATTGAAAATATTGTTGTTGCTCGGAGTTAGTCAGGCAGAACAAGCGATCTGGGTTAGCCAATGTTTACTTTGTAGGCTCAGGTAGAGAGGGGAGTGACGTGGTGAAGAGTAAGGAAGTTAATTGTTATTTGAAATGTATTATTATGGTTTGTTTAGCTGTTGTTTTGTTTTGTCTAAAACAGCAGGTACCGGCTTTGTGGGAATGAGAGCGGAATTTTGAGACCACAAAATTTCTCCCACGGCAAAGTTGGGGCATTCGCAGAACCGCAAGGGTTTTACGTTAGTTGCCAGTAGTGGACGGAGAGGAAGAAAATACGTTTTCCCAACCAGGGGAAGACATTTTCCAGCGAATAGGATTTTTGTGGATAAATCCTGAGCTCTGACGCTCGTTACACACGCAGATTTGGCAGGCTGCCAGCGGTGTGGTAATTTTGTGTTCGTTTCTTCACGGCCATAATAAAGCCAACAGCCCAGTTATAGGTACTCGGGCAGGTAATTTCCGAGTGGTAGAAGTCCGCTACAGTTCCAGTCCAGAATCCAGTGGGGTTCTGTTAACCCTCAGTCATCAAGTCCAGAGTTAGTGGAGAGAGATAGGGTAAACATTCTCTCTACTGAAGTCAGCACAGATAGGCAGAACTGTTAGTTTTGGTGAATCATAGCAGAGGACAGCTGCTGAAGTTTAGAGGTGCAGTTAGTTGTGTTCAGGAGGTTCCAGGATAGGCTGTGTAGAACCGAAGTCTGTGCAGAGATTGTGTAGTCACTTCGCCGTCGTTCCAGCTATCAGTGGACTTAGAGTTAGAGTTAGAATTTAGAACAGCTAGTTTGGAGTGTAGGCGACATCAAGTGCAGTGTAGTTCATTTCAGTTAACCTTACCTTCTTTCTCCATACAGGTTGCAATTGTGGGAGAAGGGTTGGGGTTGATGCATTTTTAACTGTGCTTGATTTTGTTTCAGGAGTGCATCCTCGCACTTGATGTATGGGACATGCATATGTTTGTTGTTTATAGGTGTATAATAAACTTGTATAAATTGTAGCTGGCATCAGTCATTTCCTTTAGTACAGTAGCTATATGTTGTCTGTACCTTGGTGTTTGTGAATCTTAATTGAACCTTATCCCCATAGGGTAGTTAGAGGTGGTTCGAGGCCATAGCAATTTACACGTCCGAAGTGGCGAGGAAAGAATCAACCTCGGTTCTCAACCTCGGAGCCAATGGTCTCAACTTTCACTTTTTGCACTATATTTCTATCTGAATCTAATTTTCCAGTCTTCCTTCTCACTAGTGTCTTGTCACTATAGGTAGACAGTCTCTAGTCCTAAATCCATTTCGTGACAAGGGACTATTAGTTATACTCTTTGCCTCCTAAGAGGACCCTCGGAAATTACACGAGTACGGATGAGTATTCATACGGCAGATACATTTCAGCCTGGGAGAGCCAACATACAAGAAAAACAGCAATGTAATATGCTATATATAATGCTGAACCCTTATACCCTAATTATAACTCATATGGGGATGATAGCATACCAACATTATGAAGTTTATACTTTACCTATTTGTATCAAGTTTACATGTTGCCAACATTTATCAAGATAATAAGCTGTCAATATTTGTGAAGTTTACAGTCTACCCACATTTATCAAGATTATAGTTTATTAATTTTGTGAAGTTGACATTATATCAACATTTATCAAGATTATAGTTTACTTGTACTGGTCAATGTCACATTCTACAAAAAATGATCAAGATTATAATCTTTCAACATTTGTCAAGGTTACATTCATCCAACATTTTCAAGATTATATATACCAACATTTGTCAAGGTTACAAAATACCGACATTTTCAAGATTATATCTTCTAATATGTGTCAGAGTTACAATCTACCAACATTTGTCAAGGTTACATTCGACCAACATTTTCAAGGTTATATCTACCAACATTTGTCAAGGTTACATTCAACCAACATTTTCAAGGTTACATCTACCAACATTTGTCAAGGTTACATTCAACCAACATTGTCAAGGTTATATCTACCAACATGTGTCAAGGTTATATCTACCAACATTTGTCAAGGTTACATTCAACCAAAATTGTCAAGGTTATATCTACCAACATGTGTAAAGGTTACATTCGACCAACATTTTCAAGGTTATATCGACCAACATTTTCAAGGTTATATCTACCATACCAACATTTGTCAAGATTACATTCAAACAACATTTATCAAGATTTTAATCTACCAATGTTTGTCAAAGTTACAATCTACCCAGATTTGTCAAGATTATATACTACTGGACAAAAGTTAAGGGCCGCCATTCAGTTTAGACAAGGTTTATATAATTCTTCGTGAGCAGGGTCGATTTTCCAAATGTCCGGTAGCTTGAAATCTCTCAAGAAGTCTTTGAATGGTAGAGTGAGACACTGCTAAACGTCTTGCAACATGACGAACAGATTGACCATCCTGAATCCATGCCATGGCTCGACCACGGTCTACAGTGCTGAGACTTCTCCTTGGTGGCATGGCTAATGCAGTGATCATTTCAACCACTTGTCATACTGATTTATTGCATACCAACGGTGAACACTCTTTACCGATGATCATTTTCCACGTGCATTCAAATTCAACAAACTTTTTCACCTTTTGAACTAGTGGGGCGTGTTGCAAAAACCCCCCCCCCCCCCCCCCCCCCCCCCCCCCCCCCCCCCCCCCCCCCCCCCCCCCCCCCCCCCCCCCCCCCCCCCCCCCCCCCCCCCCCCCCCCCCCCCCCCCCCCCCCCCCCCCCCCCCCCCCCCCCCCCCCCCCCCCCCCCCCCCCCCCCCCCCCCCCCCCCTAGAGTTTTTGCAGCAACAATGGCAATTTTCACGTGCAGGTTAAAGTGACCCAGTTTTTGGACATTTAAAAAAAATTAACCTAGTGCACACAGAAATGTATACACGTTTCTCTGAGTTCAGTTTTAATGACATTTTCACTTGTCTTTACAGTTTGCCAATCAATTATATAAACCTTGTCTAAACTGAATGGTGGCCCTTAACTTTTGTCCAGTAGTATAGTTTACCAATATTTGTGAAGTTTACTTTCTACCAACATTTATTACTACATTCTACCAGACTTTTTAAAGATTATACTCTACCAATGTTTGTCAAGGTTACAATCAACCAACATTTATAAAGATTAGAGTCTAACGACATACTAAGTACACGTCGAAATTTTGCGGAGTCACGAAATAATTTCAGCACTACATATGATAAGCATATAAGAGGTCATGAAGGAGGGAAGAGAATGGAAGATATTTTCACTACTTTGGATGTTTCGATAAAATCTACTGTTTATCATAATACTTTATACGAGGACAAAGTTCTTGTAAATATTCTAAAATGCCACCAGTTCTATGACACAGTCTGTAGCTAGGTACATTTGTTTTGCTCGTACAAAAATAAAAACATTGAGAACTTTCAAGGACAACATGACAATTCTGAAAAGAAAGTAAATATAAAAGATTATGGTAACACAATTTCTAGAAATAGAAATTTTCTGCATACGTGTTTTCTTCTATGTATGCTATATGTGTATATGTGCGTATCTGAAACTGTAAAGTGTAAAATAAAGGGTTGGATTGGACGGTGGAGTAATAAAGACCAAGACTTTTCCCCCTTTATGGGGGGGGGAGGTGAGGGTAGCAGGAAGGAGAATTTTAAAGCATAAAAAATTAGATTACAGAGATTACCTGTTTGACGACCTTGTTATATACCTGACAACAAGATCCGTTGGTGTCAGACCTGCACAGGTCTTTGCTGAGGGTATACAAGTCTTACTGGTGAAATATTGTAAATTAATATGAAATTAATATGAAACAAATATAAAGGTATGTTATCAGGCACTCGCAGGAAATAAAGAAGTAGAACACCAGACAACAGAAAAACAACAGACATGAGTGGCTTACCCAGGATTTGAACACTGGACCTTCCGTGCGACAACCCCGCCTAGCCATGCAAGCGAATCACACTATCCGCTCTGCCATCTACGCATCATCAAAAATGATGTTTCAATGGCAGGTCAATAGTGCGAACCACAATACACGACACCAGAAGTCCTCCATGGGCAGTTCAGCCTATTAATGACGCAATCACTTCTGTTGTATTTCTATCAAGCAGTATAGGCCGAATCCAACAAGACCCTTAGGACCTTAATACTGTGTCCAGTAAATGATAGTAGACTAGAACAGTGAGAACAGGATAGTGGGTAGGTTTGGTATTGTACAAACATTTATTACAAATAAGGGAGGGAAACCTGAGGCATGTAAACAATAAATTAATATGAAATTAATATGAAACAAATATAAAGGTATGTTATCAGGCACTCGCAGGAAATAAAGAAGTAGAACACCAGACAACAGAAAAACAACAGACATGAGTGGCTTACCCAGGATTTGAACACTGGACCTTCCGTGCGACAACCCCGCCTAGCCATGCAAGCGAATCACACTATCCGCTCTGCCATCTACGCATCATCAAAAAATGATGTTTGAATGGCAGGTCAATAGTGCGAACCACAATACACGACACCAGAAGTCCTCCATGGGCAGTTCAGCCTATTAATGACGCAATCACTTCTGTTGTATTTCTATCAAGCAGTATAGGCCGAATCCAACAAGACCCTTAGGACCTTAATACTGTGTCCAGTAAATGATAGTAGACTAGAACAGTGAGAACAGGATAGTGGGTAGGTTTGAAATATTGTACAAGTCTTCATTATATGTACAGTATATTGATTATTACAGACGAAATATTCCACAATTTGTGTGTGTGCTTCGATTAGTTCAAATACTAAATGCCGAAAGATTGCTAGTATTTTGATTAATACAGAAAACATTTGTCAGAAATCTTGTTTTATAATTTGAAGTGTCAAGGTCTTTATTATCATTTTCGTTTGCGCTGCTTATGTAGCACGGAGCCACCTCTGTAACTGGCCGCACAAAGCCTGAACCAAATATTAGATATTCCAAAATCTTGTCTATATTTTGAATATTGCAGATTAGATATTCCGAAATCTTGTCAATATTTTGAATATTGCAGATTAGATATTCCAAAATCTTGTCTATATTTTGAATATTGCAGATTAGATATTCCAAAATCTTGTCAATATTTTGAATATTGCAGATTAGATATTCCGAAATCTTGTCAATATTTTTAATATTACAGATTGCATTTTCCTAAATCTTGACTATATTTTGAATATTGCAGATTAGATATTCCAAAACCTTGTCTATATTTTGATAACTGCAGTAAGGTATTTAATTTTCAAATTTTTTTTGTAAAAATTGTCTTTGTTTCTAAAAATTTAGATAAGATGTTGAGAAATATTGTCTGTATTTAGTAAATCATATATTCCATAATGTTTGTCTGCATTCTGAATGATTCTTGCAGATAAGACAACCCATCAATTGTTCTGTTTACTTTGAATTTTGCATTTTGTGTAATGCATGAAATGACGTACCATGAGGCCAATAAGTTGATTTCTATTAACTCTGGTGTTAGTTTTCTTTCTCCCATTTATTTATTTATTTGGGAGCCGCCTTGGTGTAATGGCTACAACGTTGTACTGGCGACCAGGTGTTCATGGTTCAAACCCGGCCGTCGGCGTTTGAAGAAATGTTTACGACCGGAAATTTGACTGAATAACCTGAACGGATCCTGCACATAAATCCCGTGTGGATGGGAAGGAGCGAAGCTCCTGACCGGGTTGGAAGGAAAGTCCACTGACCCCCCAGCCTCGCAATGACATGTCATTGGGCTGAAAGAGCTGGAAAGCTCGAGTGCCGCTGGTTATAGAAAAAAAAAAAAAATTTATTTATTTTCGGTTACATTGCAGTTTCTAGTTCAAGGCGACATCAAAATGGGAACGTGGTTCCTGACTTTTGTGGTGTTGATTCTGACGCCTGCCAACTTCTATCAGGGGAGAGAATATGTTGTAGCTGCAGCCGACAGTGCTCATGACTATGAAGAGCGACACCTCCAGGACGGCGACAAAGATTTTCTCTTCGATACGTTTCCAGAAGGTTTTGTGTGGGCGGCGGCCACAGCGGCGTACCAGGTTGAGGGTGCATGGAATGAAGACGGTAGGCACTGGGTGTTTCAATATATGTATATCTTAGATAATATCTCTCTAGTTTTAAATCCTTGGGTCAATCAGGTCAGGTCTATATCTAATATCAATCTTTTTCGTGGTAAGTTCCTCAAATATGATTTTAAAAAAATATATTTTTTTGTTTTTGACAGACATAGCGGTCAACTGTCCATTCATGCACATATGTGTTGCTTGCACATATTCAAACCATACGCGGTAGAACTAACGTTAACCATAACCCTTATCCTGTTTCGAGCTTCTCATACAAAAATTTAAACTGTGCGTTAAAAAAAAAAACAACAACAAAAATACAACCCTACAGCCAATCCATACAAATCAATCACCGACATGCTTCCATTCAAACTGACCCATATTTCTCTTACATTTTTTACATTCATAGCGGTCCGCAATGAAACCCTCTCTCATATTCAGTCTAAGCGATACCACCGACATATCGATAGCCATTTGGGAGATATCGCCAAACGTAGCCAAGTGTGTCTAGTATTCTACGATTCAGTCCACAGTTTTTCATTGCCTCGCAGCTAGAGGGAACCGTGACAGACCTCATGGCCAGCTATGCATTCCCTTCGCACCCCCCTCCCCCACCCACCCACACACACACAAAAAACATCACTGGTCGCAGTCACTTTCACATTTCACGAAATTAGTTATCGTTATTGTTGTTATTATTCATCAGAATCGACGTCATTCCACTCCGGGCAAACCCATAGGTGCTCAGTTTCCTTCAGCAAATGTCGAAGGGTATGAATGCTAATTGTTCCTGTTGCGCGTTGGTTGTATACACGTGTCCTCTCATTCGTCCATCCCTGTTGGTCTTATGTTTAATGCCACATTCCAGCAATCTTAGCCTTGATGGTTCATCGATTGCAGTGTCATTCTCTAACAGACGATCATTAATTTTCCCCAGCATCTCTCCCGTATCTATAATCAGTGCAGCTTTTATGGGTGCTCTTGAAGCTAGAATATCAACTCTTTCATTACTCCGTACCCTTGCATGACCAGGACAATAAATCTACACCAATTCCTGAAGATTCGAACCTTCTATGGAGGTTTACCATTCATGCCGGAGCCATCCACTTTAGACCTTCTGAAGCACGGATTGTGAGTCTGACACAATAACCGCCCTTGTGAATGAAGTCTCAGACAACCAACTTAAGTCTGCAGTAGCTGCCTCTACCACCATTCCCATGCTGGCGGTAGTTTTCATGTAAACTCTGCTATGTTCAGCCACGATTCTGCCCTTTACCCTAGCAGAGAAACCTCATTCTGATTTGTCACCACTGATGACAGACCCATCGGTGTACACAATGGCATCATCATCCCCAGTATTGATTATTTATCGGTTAATCAATTTCCAGCTGTGCCCTCCCATTGGCCTAGGTTCTGCACTACCTACCAAGGCTGATGATGACTTGTTGGTAATTAGTTGAGGTCTAATCTGATTTACTCCACTCTGCTCCTTTGAATATATTTTCAACTGTGGTCACCTGCTTGATCGTTGTCACTGCCTGTACCATCCATGACATCCCCCGCTTTATTCTCGCTCCCTTAATGTCAGCTATATTTCCATGTAGGGGTTGCCTTTTGTCTGTGGTTACTCACATATAGACTTTTGACTGAGCAATCGCATATCTGGATCTAATCGACAGTAATCCATGGTATCTCGAGTACAACCCAAGACTACACGCATTCCTTCATTTTGAATGCGTTCCAATCGTTTATATTGTGATATTGAAAGCGTGAGTATTCCCAGACAATACTCGATTACGGACATGACTAACTAATTATACAAGAGAAACAGTAGCCTCTGTTCCTGGTGCGCTGCTTTCCATTGTTTTTAGGGCTGCCAGACCTCTGTTGCAATTTTGTATGATTAGAGATGAACATGGTTGTAAAGTGTAATGTTTTCCTGCTTACAGCCTCTTGTAATGGATATAGTGGCCACCGCTGTAAAGTATGATAGTGGTCGTCGTTGTAAAGTCCATGATGGCTGGTAGTACTGTTGATTGTATGGTTACAATCGTGTTCAAAGGGGTGCTGTCACCGTGAAGACAGACACAGGTCAACTTGACCTACACAGGGTAGTGTAAACATTGAAGTGAGAGTACATTGTACGCGAATGGTAGTATGGTTCTGAAGAGTTGACAACTTGGAAACAATATATTCATCCTCTCACATGTAGCAGTCAAGGATTACTGGGACTACTGTGTTCTTTTTATAATGTTTAATGAGACGCACACTGGAACAGTACGTGTATGGCTACAGGAACACATGACGACATAAACAGCATAGTGTTGATCAATGGTGTATCATCTTAAGTTAGCATTCATGCTGAATAATCTCATACTGGAACATTTTTAGACAAGCATTCAGAGTTCCATAGTCAATACCAATATATATATATCAGGTTGTACTGACAGATCACGTCAGTTTATACATAATGTTCATAGTGACTCCTAAACAGAATCTCTCTTAGCATGAGTGTAGCTTGTACTCTAGTGGAGATTTCTTCAAATGGCATTTAGTACATGTCTTCGGAGTAAATGCTAAATCTCCCATAATAGATCTTTCTTTCATAAATGTGATCTCTGGATCATTATCGGGTAGTAAGGGAACATCCCTGTTCTCTGATGAATGATTGACAATAATTCGGATTCCAAGATGGCTTCCTTGGTCCTTAACATCGCTCACACAACGGTGAGACGACAAAACTTCTAGAAAGATTCAATTCATAAGGATATCAAAGTTTCCACCAATATCAGCATTATCTGTCCTCATAATTGCTGTGTAGAAACATTCTTAGTGCTGCTAGACGATATGCCGTTCTGACATATGAACATAAGTAGATTCATGTAGGCCTAAACATAACCCAATGTAAGCCTAGGAACGAAGTCAGTAAAAGTACGTTTACCTTGGCCAAGAATAAATAGCAAGCACAAAACACTTTTCTGGCGTAATAGAAACAATACTGGGGAACACATAGACTAAAACAGTCCTAGAAGACACAATCTTCTTCCCCATGATAACTTGAGATCACAAAACTTTGGATCACTCGACATGGCGTCCCGCCAGACATCATAACCGAAGAACACACTCTCCTATCTTCATCCGCTGAGCGTGTAAGAAGAAATAATCCAGCCAAGACACACAAAGATAACATGCTATAAGACCGAATCGTCTCAAACAGACAAACAGTAAACCTAGATTCGGACTTTCAATATTCCTGCAAAACCTTAAGCGAGAACAATCTGTTTCCAGCTATAATAGACATAAAATGATATAAATCTAGATTCCTCCGCTTGTTCAATACACGGGAACAAAACAGGAACCGATCACCCAAAGAATAAATACACATTTACTATTCTGAGTTATCCCCCTTCTTAAAAGTTGTAAGTTCATAAATAAATATCCTTTTATCAAACAGATAGTTACATTTTCATTTGTAATCGTATCAACTGTAATCTGTGCGACATATAAAAAATATGTACGCAACAGACTACCGCAACCCCCGGGGAAAAAAAATGAAATTTTTTTTTTTTTCTCTGAGAGCCACATAAAATAGGCCCCCCAACGCACATATGATGCGCAGATGAGAAGTATCAAGAATTTATAAAGCCAGATTAAGGCAAAGTCGCATTATAGGTCGACTGGTGAGAATATATATCTCAACATCTCAGAGAAAGTATTTCTCTAAGTGTAAACATTTCCAGGGAGTTGCCACCAATGCTTACTACCATATTGGCAATGACACAATGCATACAATAATTTCAATAACCATTTCATATTAGGTATCATAAGTTCACGATTGGCAAAAGAAACATCATCAAAGAATTAGTAGTGAACCAAAATAAGTGAACCGCTAAGTATTTATACAATCACCAAATCATATATTACAAATGTGTACACATTTTGATATAGAAGAAAAAGAATAACTGATGTAAAGTTATACATGTCAGGAAAGTCCAATATTTAACAGTTAAGTGGCATCATGTGGGCATCTCGACAGAATGTCCGCCATCACATTTTCTGAACCACGGATAGCTCGTACCGAGAAATGAAAAGGTTGAAGAGCGATCGCGTATCGAGTTGATCTCGAGCTCTTCAAGTTCTTACTTTGGATAGCAGTAAGAGCTTTCTGGTCAGTTTTCACTATGAAATGTGCACCAAGAAGGAATCTTTGAAGTTTGAGAATTGACCAAACCATCGCTAATAATTCCCGGTCTAAAACCGAGTAATTCCTTTCTGCAGCATTAAGTTTTCTGGATATGTACATTACAGGATGCAGAGTTCCAGAGTACTCTTGCATTAGTGCCGCTCCAATCCCAGTGGATGAAGCGTCACTACGAAGAACAAATGTCTTATCTGTAGTAGGTAACACTAAAATAGGTGGTGTTGAAAACATAGTTTTGATCTTATCTAGTGAGAATTGGCATTCCTGAGACCAGTGAACCATATTAGGCGACCCTTTCTTTAGTAGTGTCGAAAGAGGTGCCATGATAGAGGACAGATTCGGAATGAATCGTCCATAAAATTGTATGAGACCTAAAAGACTTCGCACTTGCTTTTTAGTCTTAGGGATAGAGATGTTAAGTATTTTAGTGATATTATGGTCCTCTGTCTTCAGGAAACCATGACCTACTCGATGGCCTAGGAAAGCAATTTCGCTAAAACCAATGCAAGCTTTAGATGGTTTTGCTGTCAGGTTATGCTCGCGTAGAGTTGATAACAATTCAACTAACCCTGAATAGTGATCTTCCCAAGTATCGCTGAAAAGACAGATGTCGTCTAGATAAGCAATGACATCTGACCGATACGATAGGATTCGACGCATCATGCGTACGAATGTAGCTGGTGCGTTGATAAGGCCGAAAGGCATAAAATTCCATTGGAAAAGGCCTCTAGGAGTAGAAAAAGCGGTAAGCGGTTTGGCGCGTTCGGATAATGGAACTTGCCAATATCCTTTAGACAAATCAAGTTTAGTGAAAAAATGAGATTTAGAAAGTCGAGTAAGTAGCTCTTCTAGTAAAGGCATAGGTTCAGCATCAAACTTCGTCACTTGATTCAATTTGCGATAGTCAACGCAAAGACATATGTTATTGTCTTTTTTTCGAACAATAACCATCGGCGAAGAATATGCAGAAGTGGATGGTTCGATTATTTGTAAATCTATCATTTCATCTAACTCCTTTTCAACCTGTGCTTGAAAATGTATAGGGATAGGGTAAGGTCTAACCCTAATAGGAGTATGTTCAGTTAGAATAATGTCATGCTCAATGACATGAGTTTGCCCAGGGATGTCAGTGAGGACATCCTGAAATGTTTGTAACATAGCCGAAACCTGTCGCTGTTCTCCTAGAGACAAATCAGGAGAAACAGTAACGTCTTTCCATGATTCACTAGAATGAAGTGGGATCATTGGAAGCGGAAGATTAACATCCGAAAAACTTGTTTCCTCATCCTGTATAACGGACAGTGATGAGTACTGACCATGTTGAACTGGAGAATCGTCCGTTGCCTGGAAAATAGGCTGTAAATAGTCAGGACGTTCATGGAATTCCGTAAGCATATTGATGTGGAAGGTTTTATGCTTCCCGTTAATATCGACAATATAGTCAACATCTGAAATTTTCGATATTATATCGTACGGACCTTTCCAAGAAATAAGGAGTCTATTTTCCCTACAAGGTAGCAAAACAAATGCTTTGTCACCAGGACAAAGTTGTCGTAAAGTTCTTTTCTTATTAGCAAATTGCCTTGCCTTCTGTTTAGCAAATTCAGAAGAGGACGTTGCTAATTTGCATGCTTCGATAATTTTTTCTCTCAGCGTGATGACATATTCGTAAGAGGATTTTGTGTCATCGTCAATATTGTCCGCTGTTATGAGATCATGAAGCAAAGACATAGGGCCGCGCGGTCGCGCGCCAAAGACAAGTTCAAAGGGAGAAAATCCTGTATGTTCATTGGGGACCTCCCTGTAAGCGAAGAGGGCCGCGGGTAGAACCCTGTCCCAATCTTGAGGATGATCCTCAGTTATCTTTCCTAATAAGTTCTTAAGTGTTCTATTTAGCCGTTCTACCATCCCATTGGACATAGGATGATAGATGCTACTCAAAGATCTCTCTATCTGTAGAGTAGACATTACTTGAGACATGGTATCCGATATTAGTTGGGTGCCATGATCTGATAATATTTCTCCGGGAATCCCAGGCGAGAAAATATAAGCCAAAGAGCATCTGCAATGTCAGCAGTAGTAATGCTCTTCAGAGGGATAGCCTCTGGCCAACGTGTGCACATGTCCACACACGTTAAGATAAATTGATGTCCTCTAGCAGATTTGATCTTAAATGGACCAATGATGTCTATCGCCATTTTCTGAAATGGTCGAATAGGAATGTCTGCAGCCTGAATGGGCGCAGCATGACGAGGACCTTTGGATTTGACTTCTTGACATACTTTACAAGATCGACAATAGATCCGTATGTCCTTATTCACGAAAGGCCAAAAGAAAGCCGCAAGAACTCTTGACTTTGTACGGGAAAAACCCATGTGTCCAGCACACTGAGAGTCGTGTGCATGTTGTAAAATTTTAACTCTCAACTTCTTGGGTACAAGAATCTGAGAATGACTTGAATTAGTGGAGTCTTGCACCATACGTACAAGTACACCATTCTTCATTGTAATCCAAGATTTATGCTTGGTATCTCTATTCGGATCACCTTTCGTTACAAGAGTGAAGAATTTCTTAAGAGTCGGATCCTCTTCTTGTTGTTTTATAAAACAAGTCACGAGAAATTACCAAGGGATCATCTTGGTTATGCACTTCAATATCTTCAGTAGATGAAGTTTCAGGCATATTGAGAGCTTGAGCTCTTGTGACTACAGCATTAGCAGTTTGCATATTTTGCTTTTCCCAAACGGAAATTTGTTGCGGAGTGCATTCTTTGACTCCGTGAATGCGACCGATGATAAGATCAGCGATCGGATTCGGCAAAAGACATGCGTGTACATCTCCTGTGAAGAAAGGAGTAGCAATCCTAATGATAGCGGTAGAGTATTTCTCTATGGTGCCGCCAAATGTTACGCATTTGACTACTTTGCCTGTAGAATGAGAAGGATCTATGAGTGACTGCCTAACACCAATTGTTGTGCATCCAGAATCAAAAAGTACTGAGACTGGATTGTCATTTACTAAACCTTTGTGTAAGACTAGAGAACCTCTTCCATCATGCGCGATTGACGCAGGAAGAGCGGGAAGAGGATGGCCACAGCTTAAAGTAGACACTGTGGTTGGCTCAAATAATGTTTTGCATTGGGGGCACTGAGATGCTCTCCCAAAATCAAAAGCGGCACATGCCATATTATTAGAGTCATCATTATCTTTATTTTGTTTATAGGCTTCGTGGGACTCTTGCTGAGCAGAGTTCGCCTGGTAATGAGATTTATGTTTTTTGTATTGTGCTCTACCTCTGTTATTATTGCCTCTGTAATTATCATTGTTTCCACTGTTATAACCCCTACTTGGGTTTGAGTCATAGTTCCTTTGGTTACTATTATCATATTCATTATAATGAGTATCTCTGTAATTATGATCTTGTTGTCTCCATGAGGGAAAACTTGGATAATTTCTATAATGACTTCCTTTGCGAAAGTTTCTATAATTATGACCACCTCTGAATCGAGGGCTGTCGGCTCGTCTCCAGGTATTCGAAGAAGAACCCTGAAATGATTGGTTACCTTGGTTCTGATAACCGTTATGGCTACCTTTTTTATTAAACCTATTTTGAGGATCTTGGAATCTGCGTGAGTGATTAGGGTTGTATGGTGTTGCTGAAGCAACTGGCATCCCTTCCCTAACCTTAGTATTGCTAATAGCTACGTCTGGATGTGCAGTGACGTATTGGGTACAATACTGTTCCATTTCTTTTAGTGTCTTGGGTTTACGCTCATGTAAGAATTCAAGGAATGGTTTATTTATACTTGACATAATCTTATCTCTGAGTATCAAGTCCATAAGGGCTTCATATGTCTTTTCTGTTTTGGACAGCTCAATCCAACGATCAAATGTAAGACGTGTCCTTGCAATGAATTCTGAGAATTCTACACCTGCCTCAGGAACCATTGTCTTAAACAAATTCCGATAACCTTCTTCAGATAGCTGGTACTTCTTTAATAAGGCTGCCCTAATAACATCATAATTATCCTTGTCAGCCTCTTCAACCAAACTTAAACTAGTCAGAGAATCACCTTTCAAATTTTCTGACAACTGGTTAGCATATTGTGATTTGTCCACATTATGAGCTCGACAAGAGCGTTCAAATCTATTTAACCAGAATGTTATGTCATCACTGGAAGGATTGAACGCTGGTGTTGCGTGCATATTTTGACGCACATATTACAAAAATCGATATGGCTATTTAATATGGTAAAAATATAGACATTCATTCATTTGTGTATGAGAATGCTGTCTATGGGGAAAGCGAGATAATCCATGTTTGATTCACACTTTTGATTATAGGAGTAATCGTTCTTGATATTGATCCGGCGCACGGATATTGCTCTTATATTTGTACTTATTTTTAGGGCCAGAAAATAGATTAATTTGCTTATTATGTTTATGGCCTGAATTCATATGTATTACATATTATTAGTACAAGTAGAATCAGTCCTATATTGTATATTTTGGATGGGTAGGCGGGACTAGATTCTTATTATTCCGGTCTAGCGGAAGTATGAGTTGTCTTGACAAGTCGTGATGAGTTCCGATGTACCGTGATAATGACGGGTACGCACTTTTCAAAGGGCTGGTAGATTCTTAAGGAAATATGATTCATGAAGTGGTTTTCTTCTAAAGGAGATGGTATCTCTACTATAGTTTATGTTAGAGACTCTCCTAAGGTACGGTACAATGTATAATTCGGACTCCATGTATTGCCAGACCCTATTTTGATGATCTCATGTCGATTCGACCTAGATGGAACATTGTGCTTCGTATCGCTAGGGTCGTGTTTTGTATCGACGAAGATGACAGACTTTCCTACAGCGGTTATGGCTACGTGAATTAACCTGATCACCGTAGAGCTGTATGGAGACATTTATGAAATCATTTATAGATCCATTATAAATTAACTCTGGCTTATATTCTCCTTCCTATGAATGAGTGAACGACAACTCAGGGAGGCGGCCATGTTAGATTTCGGTCATCATATGTTTTGATCACTGCCAAGAGAACAGATTATTTATCCTATTATCGGACAGTGACAGGGAGATCTCAATCTTGCTAGAAACCCCCCTTTGTGGTTTCATGATATATACTACAAAACTATGGACGTCAAGTAACTTTAGTTATTTACCGATCTGCCTTCACTGACGCGTTTAGTCAGATAGGGGATGCGGCCATAATGTATCATGACATTGAACTTTTGATGTACTGCCCATTATTTCTGAATGTGTCATGACTTCAGATCTGCTATGTATACCTACAAGTTGATATGTCAACATACCATGATGTACTCGTATGTCCCAGTGTGTACGTCTGAATAAATTGAGTAAACAAAGATTCCAGCAGTCTGCATTGGTGCCTTGTAGACACAAGTGTATGAGTGGTTATATTGGTCAGCACACGAACAGTACACCATTCGCGGTATCACACTCTACACTTCTACTCCATACATACACCATCCTGCGTCGGTTGAAGTGACCAAGTTTAGGGCCTGCTTCCCCTGGAGCCTTTGCCTTCCCTAACTCAGGACTAGGGTGAGTTACCCATTTACAGCTGGGTAGACTGGAGCATGCCTGATCTCAACAACACACCACTCTTCCTTACAGAGCATACAGACTGACACTTTACAGAGTGGGAAATAAAGAAGAAAGAACCTTTTGCAGTGGCGAGCCAGATTCCTGGGTCCAGCTTACGCAGTTTTGTGTTGAGAATCACAGTTTACAGCTGAAAGAACATTTGTTTGACCACATCAACACCAGTAGGACAGCTATACAGTCGATGTCAGCTTGACCTGTATTACCGATAGGATGCTGTATCTAGGTCAGCTCTTGTTGACAGTTTTTCGCTGTACAGACAGTATTACACAGGACAGTGGTATCAAGTGTAGAAAATATCTGGAGCAGTATTGTTGACATTTCTCAACGTACAGAAGAATCACAGTGTTGTTGAACATAAAGTGCATAGTTCATCGTTGGATCTTCATATGCTCAAAAGAGAAAAATTGACAGTGTAATAGTTTAGAATTAAATCTATTACTCAATAAAGTGGCAAGTTATTAGAATTAAAATAAACTGTGCCTGCTTTACAACACCATACCTGCAACACATTCCATTCATGACATAAATTATATTGTATGCTATATGCTATTAATGCTTATATGTTATTTGTTTATATGTGTAGGTGTTTATATGTTGCGGGCCTGGATGGGAGGTGACTAGAACAGGAAATACCGAGTGATATTGGTCTTGTTCTGGCGTTCGATAGGGAGCAATTTCTTAATTGAAATTTGCATGCAACATAGTTTGCAAGTATTTGGTTAGTTGTGACGACTGTTTCATATTTGTATTTGTAACATTTTTTTTGTTCTTTATTTTTGTTTGATTTGTTTGTATAATTGTAGGTCTCATCTTTCCTTTCATTTCAGTTTTTTTTACACCCTTATGTTTATACACTGTGGCGTTATTTGTCTTGTTATATTATTGCAGTTATCATCACGGTTTCTGTGATCATTTTTTTCATTTCTCCTATTTAATTTAATTTGATCTCTGCAAATGTGTTCATATTGTCTTTTCTTGTTTGTCCTTTGTAATGTCTTTAGTTGACATATGACATAGGAGTTATAGTGGTATACACTGATAGTATAGTACAGATCAGTACTTTATGATTATTTTCCACAGGTACCCAAGTGATCTTTGATTACATTGAGATATACAAGACCTTTGTAAGGCTTGTCTCCCACAGTATTTGAGATACAGTTATTGTTGTCCATAGGTACTCAAGTTATCATTGGTTATTATAAACCATACAAGTTTGGACTAAGACTAAGTCTATGGTATAGACTTGTCTCCCATTAACGTGAAAGAGGGTAATTTATTTACTTTTTCAGGTTTCTGATTTAAGAAGACAATATGTCTACATTAGATTATTTTATTGCACAAGGAAAATCTCTTGATAAGACTGGAAAAGACTTAGAACAATGGGCTGTTGCTCAATATGACAAAGCATTAGCTGCAGAAGAGAAAAAAAATTGCTGCTGCTGCTGAAGAGAGAAAAGCTGCTGCTGAGGGAAAAAAAAGCTGCGGCTGAGGAGAGAAAACTTCAAATAGAAGAAAAAAAAGCTGCTGCAGAAGAAAGGAAAGCTCTAGCTGAAGAAAAAAGATTAGAAAAAGAAGCTGATACTGCTGCTGAACTTAAGAAATTGCAGATGCAAGTGGAGGAAAGGAGATTTGATGCAGAACAGAAGAAATTAGAAGCTGATGCAGAACAGAAAAAATTAGAAGCTGCTGCAGAACAGAAAAAATTAGAAGTTGCTGCTGCTGCAGAACAGAAAAAATTAGAAGCTGCTGCAGAACAGAAAAAATTAGAAGTTGCTGCTGCTGCAGAACAGAAAAAATTAGAAGCTGCTGCAGAACAGAAAAAATTAGAAGTTGCTGCTGCTGCAGAACAGAAAAAAGTAGAAGCTGCTGCAGAACAGAGAAGATTAGATAGAGAAGCTGAAGAGAGAAAAGCAATAAGAGAACATGAGTTTGAATTAGAGAAATTAAAATTGACATGTATGAGTAATGTTAATCAGGCATCTGGTGGTAATGGTAAACCCTTTGTGTACAAGGTCAAGGTACCAGCGTTTAACCCTACCAGTGATGACATAACATTTTGGCTTTCTAGATTTGAACGGGCTTGTCGATCTCATAATGTTGACAAATCACAGTATGTGAATCAGTTGTCTGAAAATCTAAAAGGGGAGTCTCTGAGTAAGTTATATTTTGTTGAAGAGGCCGACAAAGATAATTATGATGCTGTTAGGGCAGCTTTGATAAAGAGATATCAGCTGTCTGAGGAAGGCTATCGTCTTTTGTTTAAAACAATGAGACCTGAGGTAGGTGTAGAATTCTCAGAATTCATCTCAAAAGCACGAATTACACTTTCACGATGGATTGAATTATCCAAAACAGAGAAAACATTTGATGGTCTTACGGATTTATTGCTAAGAGACAAGGTCATGTCTTCTGTAAATAAATCATTCCTAGAGTTCTTACATGAGCGTAAACCTAGTACATTAAAGCAAATGGAAGAATATTGTGACCAGTATGCCACGGCACACCCTGACATGATTCTTAGTAACTCTAACATTAAAGAGAGTATGCCAGTTGCTTCGGCAACAGAATATAATCAGAATTACTCACACAAATTCCAAGGAGCTAAAAATAAATTTGATAAAAAAGTTAATTGGAATAAATATCAAAACCAAGATAACCACTCAAATCAGGGTTCTTCTTTGAAGAACTGGAATCGGGCTGATAGTCCTCGACACGCGAGGGGTACCCATAATGTTAGAAATTCTCGAAAGGGGAGTAGCTATAGGAACTACCCAAGTGCTTCATGGAGACAAAAGAAACAATATTACAGGGATACTCAATATAATGAGCATGATGATTATGATCATGAATGTTATGATTCAAACCCAAATAGGGGTTATAACAAGGGAAATGATAATTATAGAGACAATTATAACCGAGGTAGATCACAACACAAAAGACATGGTAAATCGTATTACCAGGCTAACTCTGCACAACAGGAGTTCCACGACACCGATAATCAAAATAATGATAAAAAAGACTCCAATAGTGTAGCAAATTCCGCTTTCGATTTTGCTAGAGCATCTGAGTGTTCGCAATGCAAAACATTATTCGATCCAACCACAGTTTCTACTTTAAGCTGCGGTCACCCGCTTCCCGCTCTCCATGCGTCAATTGCGCATAATGGAAGGGGTGCTCTTGTCTTTAATAGGGGCCTAATAGATGGTACTCCGGTATCAATTCTTTTCGATTCGGGGTGCACTACCATTGGAGTGAGGCAATCACTCGTAAATCCTTCTCGAGCTACAGGCAATATAGTCAAATGTGTAACATTTGGTGGCACATTGGAGAAGTACTCCACTGCCATTATCAATATTGCTACACCTTTCTTTACAGGAGAGGTGCAAGCATGTCTCTTGCCGAATCCGATCGCTGATCTTATCATCGGTCGCATTCATGGAGTGAAAGAATGCACTCCACAGCAAATTTCTAATTGGGAAAATGTTAATATGCAATCTGCTAATGCAGTAATCACTAGGGTAGGGCTCAAGCTCTTAATATGCCACAATCTTCACATTCTGAAGATAATGATGCGCAGATCCAAGATGATCCCTTGGAGATTTCCCACGATTCCTTTATCAAACAGCAGGAAGATGATCCTACTCTAAAGAAATTCTTTACTCTGGCAACAAAAGGTGATCTGAATAAGGATACAAATCGTAAATCTTGGATTACGATGAAGAATGGCGTACTTGTACGTATGGTACAAGACTCCGCTAAGTCCATTCATTCTCAAATCCTTGTGCCTAAAAATATGAGAGTTAAAATCTTACAGCACGCTCATGATTCGCAGTGTGCTGGACATATGGGTTTTTCCCGTACTAAAGCTAGAGTTCTTCAATCTTTCTTTTGGCCTGCTGTGAATAAGGACATACGAATCTATTGTCGATCTTGTAAAGTATGTCAAGAGATTAAATCCAGAGGTCCACGCCATGATGCACCTATTCAGGCTGCAGACATTCCCATTCGGCCATTTCAAAAAATGGCGATAGACATCATTGGTCCATTTAAGATAAAGTCTGCTAGAGGACACCAATTTATTTTGACGTGTGTTGATATGTGCACACGTTGGCCGGAGGCTGTTCCTCTAAAGAGCATAACTACTGCTGATGTCGCAAATGCTCTTTGGTTAATATTTTCTCGTCTGGGGTTTCCAGCAGAAATATTATCCGACCATGGTACCCAACTCATATCGGATACCATGTCTCAAGTAATGTCGACTCTGAAGATAGAGAGATCGCTGAGTAGTATTTATCATCCTATGTCCAATGGGATGGTGGAACGTTTGAATAGAACTCTGAAAAACCTACTAGGTAAGATAACAGAAGATCATCCTCAGGATTGGGATAGGGTTTTACCCGCGGCTCTCTTTGCATATAGAGAGGTCGCCAACGAACATACAGGATTTTCTCCCTTTGAACTTGTCTTTGGCGCGAAACCGCGAGGTCCTATGTCCTTACTTCATGATCTTATAACTGCTGATAATATTGTCGATGACACAAAATCCTCTTATGAATATGTCATCGCACTTAGACACAAGATTATTGAAGCATGCAAATTGGCAACTGCTTCTTCTGAATTTGCGAAACAGAAGGCAAGGGAATTTGCCAATAAAAAGAGATGTTTGCGACAACTTTGTCCAGGTGACAAAGCATTTGTCTTGCTACCTTGTAGGGAAAATAGACTTCTCATTTCTTGGAAAGGTCCGTACGATATAATATCAAAAGTTTCCGATGTTGACTATATCGTCGATATTGACGGGAAGCGTAAAACCTTCCACATCAACATGCTCACGGAATTCCATGAACGTCCTGATTATTTACAACCTGTTTTCCAGGCAACGGACGATTTTCCAGTCCAACATGGACAGTACTCATCTCTGTCAGTAATACAGGATGAGGAAACGAGTTTCTCGGATGTAAATTTACCTTTTCCATTGATTCCTCTTCACTCTAATGAATCATGGAAAGATGTTGCAATTTCTCCAGAATTATCTCCAGGAGAGCAGAAACAAGTTTCTACTATGTTAGAACAATTTCAGGATGTCCTTACTGACATTCCTGGTCAAACTGATGTCATTCAACATGACATTATTCTTACTGACCATAGTCCTATAAGAGTCAGACCGTATCCTATCCCGATACATTTTCAAGCACAGGTAGAGAAAGAGTTAGATGAGATGATAGAGTTAAAAATTATTGAACCATCCACATCAGCATATTCTTCGCCGATGGTTATAGTACGAAAAAAAGACAACATACGTCTTTGCGTGGATTATCGCAAATTGAACCAAGTGACTAAATTTGATGCTGAACCGATGCCTTTGCTAGAAGAGCTACTTACGAGACTATCGAATTCTCACTTCTTTACTAAACTCGATTTGTCTAAGGGATATTGGCAAGTTCCACTATCCGAACACGCCAAACCGTTTACTGCTTTTTCGACGCCTAGGGGTCTATTCCAATGGAATTTCATGCCTTTCGGTCTTATGAACGCCCCTGCAACATTTGTACGCATGATGCGTCGAATCCTATCTCATCGCTCAGATGTCATTGCGTATCTTGATGACATCTGTCTTTTCAGTGATACTTGGAACGATCACTATAATGGTATAAATGAACTATTGTCTATCTTACGCGAGCATAACCTGACAGCGAAACCATCGAAAGCATGTATTGGTTTTAGCGAAATATCTTTCTTAGGACACCGTGTTGGTCATGGGTTCCTAAAAACAGAAGACCATAATAAAGTAAGATACTTAACATTTCTATTCCTAAGACTAAAAAGCAAGTGCGAAGTCTCTTAGGTCTAATACAATTTTATGGACGATTCATTCCGAATCTGTCCTCCATTATGTCACCTCTTTCTTCCTTGCTAAAGAAAGGGTCTCCTAATGTAGTCCATTGGACTCAAGAATGTCAATCCTCTTTGGATAAGGTTAAAACTATGTTTTCTACTTCACCTATCCTAGTATTGCCTTCTAAGGATAAGACATTTATTCTTCGTAGTGACGCTTCATCCACCGGGATTGGAGCGGCACTAATGCAAGAGTACTCTGGAACTCTGCATCCTGTGATGTATATTTCTCGGAAATTAAATGCCGCAGAGAAGAATTACTCGGTCCTAGACCGTGAATTATTGGCTATGGTTTGGTCAATCCTTAAACTGCAAAGATTTCTTCTGGGCGCGCATTTCATTGTGGAAACTGACCAGAAAGCTCTTACGGCTATTCAGAGTAAAAATCTGAAGAGCGCGAGATCAACGCGATTGCTCTACAGCCATTTCATTTTTCGGTGCGAGCTATCCGTGGGTCAGAAAATGTGATGGCAGATATTTTGTCTAGATGCCCACATGATTCATAACTGTTATACAACTTTGATACAGTTGTTTCTATGTTGAAATGTGTACACATATGTAATATATCATATATTGATTGTAACACTACTTAGCGGTTCATTGATATTTATTCACCGCTGATCTTTCAATGTTTTTCGTCTTTGATGATCATGATGTTAAGATATCTTAGATGAAATTTATGTATAAACTAATGTGGAAATTGTGTCATTGCTAATATTGTAGTATGCGTTGGTGACACCTCTCTGGAAATATTAATACTTAGAGAAGTACCTTCTCTAAGGTCATAAAACTTATGCTTATCATCTGCGCATTGTTATTGGTGCGTTGTGAGCCTATTGTATGTTGCTCCTAGATGTGTTTCAAAAAAAAAAATGTACCATTTTTTTTTCCCGAGGGGTGCGGTAATCTGTTGCGTGCATATTTTGACGCACATATTACAAAAATCGATATGGCTATTTAATATGGTAAAAATATAGACATTCATTCATTTGTGTATGAGAATGCTGTCTATGGGGAAAGCGAGATAATCCATGTTTGATTCACACTTTTGATTATAGGAGTAATCGTTCTTGATATTGATCCGGCGCACGGATATTGCTCTTATATTTGTACTTATTTTTTAGGGCCAGAAAATAGATTAATTTGCTTATTATGTTTATGGCCTGAATTCATACGTATTACATATTATTAGTACAAGTAGAATCAGTCCTATATTGTATATTTTGGATGGGTAGGCGGGACTAGATTCTTATTATTCCGGTCTAGCGGAAGTATGAGTTGTCTTGACAAGTCGTGATGAGTTCCGATGTACCGTGATAATGGCGGGTACGCACTTTTCAAAGGGCTGGTAGATTCTTAAGGAAATATGATTCATGAAGTGGTTTTCTTCTAAAGGAGATGGTATCTCTACTATAGTTTATGTTAGAGACTCTCCTAAGGTACGGTACAATGTATAATTCGGACTCCATGTATTGCCAGACCCTATTTTGATGATCTCATGTCGATTCGACCTAGATGGAACATTGTGCTTCGTATCGCTAGGGTCGTGTTTTGTATCGACGAAGATGACAGACTTTCCTACAGCGGTTATGGCTACGTGAATTAACCTGATCACCGTAGAGCTGTATGGAGACATTTATGAAATCATTTATAGATCCATTATAAATTAACTCTGGCTTATATTCTCCTTCCTATGAATGAGTGAACGACAACTCAGGGAGGCGGCCATGTTAGATTTCGGTCATCATATGTTTTGATCACTGCCAAGAGAACAGATTATTTATCCTATTATCGGACAGTGACAGGGAGATCTCAATCTTGCTAGAAACCCCCCTTTGTGGTTTCATGATATATACTACAAAACTATGGACGTCAAGTAACTTTAGTTATTTACCAATCTGCCTTCACTGACGCGTTTAGTCAGATAGGGGATGCGGCCATAATGTATCATGACATTGAACTTTTGATGTACTGCCCATTATTTCTGAATGTGTCATGACTTCAGATCTGCTATGTATACCTACAAGTTGATATGTCAACATACCATGATGTACTCGTATGTCCCAGTGTGTACGTCTGAATAAATTGAGTAAACAAAGATTCCAGCAGTCTGCATTGGTGCCTTGTAGACACAAGTGTATGAGTGGTTATATTGGTCAGCACACGAACAGTACACCATTCGCGGTATCACACTCTACACTTCTACTCCATACATACACCATCCTGCGTCGGTTGAAGTGACCAAGTTTAGGGCCTGCTTCCCCTGGAGCCTTTGCCTTCCCTAACTCAGGACTAGGGTGAGTTACCAATTTACAGCTGGGTAGACTGGAGCATGCCTGATCTCAACAACACACCACTCTTCCTTACAGAGCATACAGACTGACACTTTACAGAGTGGGAAATAAAGAAGAAAGAACCTTTTACAGCTGGTACCTTGACCTTGTAAGTAAAGGGTTTACAATTACCACCAGATGCTTGATTAACATTACTTATGTTTGTTAATTTTAACTTTTCTAACTCAAATGCTAAAAGTTCTTTTTGGTGTTCATGTTCTCTCATTGCTTTTCTCTCTTCAGCAGCAGCAGCAGCTTTTCTCTCTTCAGCAGCAGCTTCATCTTTTCTTTTTTCTTTTTCCATTTCCATCTGGAATCTTTTTTCCTCAGTCTGTATCTGCAATTTCTTTTGTTCAACTTCTCTTTCTAATCTTTTCTCTTCAGCCATAGCTTTTCTCTCTTCTGCAGCAGCTTTTCTCTCTTCAGCAGCAGCAATAGCTTTTCTTTCTTCTGCAGCTAATGCTTTGTCATATTGAGCAACTGTCCATTGTTCTAAGTCTGTACCAGTCTTATCAAGGGATCTCCCTTGTGCAATAAAGTATTCTAATGTAGACATGATGTCTGACAATGATACTACTCACTTGAAACAATAATATTAAAATATATATTTCAAGGTAATATAGCAAAAAGTTCTTAATCACTGTATTAATCAGCACACTATCACAATGTCTGTGTGAGACAAGCCTTATCAAGGTCTTGTATATTTCTTCGAAAAATAGCAATTATAAATTGCTGCAACACTCTATAACATAAGTGCAATGCACAAGAAATAGTGTCTTATCTAATCAACTGTGTACCTTTAGTAACAGCCATTAATTATCAGTTGATTCTTTCACATAAATCCATATGATCAACTATATTTTAAATAGTGTATGTCGATCAAGAACATAAAAAACAATTATACAAGACAACATGAAAACATTTGCGGAAATCAAATAAATCAAATGGAAAAAACAATAAAAAATAAACCGCAAGAGGATAACAAATACAAATAACGCCACAGTATATAAATATAAATGTTGTATGAAACTGAAAGATAGCAAAGGGTAGACCAACAAATTACAAACAAATCAAAACGAAACTAAAGAATGTGAAGAAACTTCCGAAAACAACACTGACCAAATCGTCACAACTAACCAAAAAAAAAATAGCAACAGCAGTCGCTTTGCAAATTCCAGTATCGGAAATTTGCACACCCTATAGACAACGCTCACGATAGACGACCTCTATCATGTGGTATGATCTAAGGGAGACTCCGCCCAACCGAAAACCCGCAGAATACAAACAAATATCACATATAAACATGTAAACATAAATGTACATATAGCATAAATATTTATAATGTAATGTAATGTAATGTGTTGCAGATAGAATGTGTTGCGAAGAAGGCTCAGTTATACGCAATAATGCTACAGTACTATGGTACTTTATTAAATAATCAAATCTGGCCTAAATAATTAAAGTTCAACACAAACTATGGCAGTGCAGGAGAATCCACTGTTTACAGTTCCTTAGAATCACAAGTAAGACTTCTCGCTTCAGTTGCACTGTACATTTTGCAAACACTGTCAAATATATGTTCCAACACTGATATGTAGTGCTGTCTGTTCCAAACAAACTTGCTGTGTAACGCTGTCTGTTCTATGGCAAATGTCCATCAACAAAAAATGTCAACAAACGCTGACCTAGTTACTGTATACCTCGATAGGACAGGTCGCGCTGACATCGACTGTAAAGTTGTATTGCTGGTGTTTACGTGTGTCGTAACAGGCCCCAAGGAATGGTCTGGTCTCAGTAGCTGACTTCTCAAATATGTCCACTGTGCAGGTTGACCCAGGAAGCTGGCACACCACTGTAAAGTGTAATGTTTTCCTGCTTACAGCCTCTTGTAATGGATATAGTGGCCACCGCTATAAAGTATGATAGTGGTCGTCGTTGTAAAGTCCATGATGGCTGGTAGTACTGTTGATTGTATGGTTACAATCGTGTTCAAAGGGGTGCTGTCACCGTGAAGACAGACACAGGTCAACTCGACCTACACAGGGTAGTGTAAACATTGAAGTGAGAGTACATTGTACGCGAATGGTAGTATGGTTCTGAAGAGTTGACAACTTGGAAACAATATATTCATACTCTCACATGTAGCAGTCAAGGATTACTGGGACTACTGTGTTCTTTTTATAATGTTTAATGAGACGCACACTGGAACAGTACGTGTATGGTTACAGGAACACATGACGACATAAACAGCATAGTGTTGATCAATGGTGTATCATCTTAAGTTAGCATTCATGCTGAATAATCTCATACTGGAACATTTGTAGACAAGCATTCAGAGTTCCATAGTCAATACCAATATATATATATCAGGTTGTACTGACAGATCACGTCAGTTTATACATAATGTTCATAGTGACTCCTAAACAGAATCTCTCTTAGCATGAGTGTAGCTTGTACTGTAGTGGAGATTTCTTCAAATGGCATTTAGTACATGTCTTCGGAGTAAATGCTAAATCTCCCATAATAGATCTTTCTTTCATAAATGGGATCTCTGGATCATTATCGGGTAGTAAGGGAACATCCCTGTTCTCTGATGAATGATTGACAATAATTCGGATTCCAAGATGGCTTCCTTGGTCCTTAACATCGCTCACACAACGGTGAGACGACAAAACTTCTAGAAAGATTCAATTCATAAGGATATCAAAGTTTCCACCAATATCAGCATTATCTGTCCTCATAATTGCTGTGCAGAAACATTCTTAGTGCTGCTAGACGATATGCCGTTCTGACATATGAACATAAGTAGATTCATGTAGGCCTAAACATAACCCATCGTAAGCCTAGGAACGAAGTCAGTAAAAGTACGTTTACCTTGGCCAAGAATAAATAGCAAGCACAAAACACTTTTCTGGCGTAATAGAAACAATACTGGGGAACACATAGACTAAAACAGTCCTAGAAGACACAATCTTCTTCCCCATGATAACTTGAGATCACAAAACTTTGGATCGCTCGACATGGCGTCCCGCCAGACATCATAACCGAAGAACACACTCTCCTATCTTCATCCGCTGAGCGTGTAAGAAGAAATAATCCAGCCAAGACACACAAAGATAACATGCTATAAGACCGAATCGTCTCAAACAGACAAACAGTAAACCTAGATTCGGACTTTCAATATTCCTGCAAAACCTTAAGCGAGAACAATCTGTTTCCAGCTATAATAGACATAAAATGATATAAATCTAGATTCCTCCGCTTGTTCAATACACGGGAACAAAACAGGAACCGATCACCCAAAGAATAAATACACATTTACTATTCTGAGTTATCCCCCTTCTTAAAAGTCGTAAGTTCATAAATAAATATCCTTTTATCAAACAGATAGTTACATTTTCATTTGTAATCGTATCAACTGTAATCTGTGCGACATATAAAAAATATGTACGCAACAATGGTACTTGTATGATAATCCACGATCGAATGTTATTCCGAGGTATTTCAACTTTTCTTGTCTTTCAATTTTCTGCCCACTGAAAGTAATGTCTGGAAGATCTGCTTTCAATATGGAGTTGTTTATAGAGCACTATAGCACACAGGCTTTGTTGGGATTGATCGTGGAGCCGGTGTCCTCACACCATTTACCTACCTCATGTAGTGTCCCATGTATGCTATTGACCATTTCTTGTCGGTAAGAACCAGTCCTTAAATGAGTATGTCGTCAGCAAATGTCTGTTCGTCCCAGCCCAGTTGGCTTAACGGTGGCTACATTTGCTGTGTAGATGTTAAACAGAACCGGTGATAGTGGAGAACCCTGGGGTAATCCCGGGCAAATGCGCATTGGTTCTGATGTCCATGTTTCCAAGCAAAATGCAGCTGATCTCTCAGTTAAAGGCAGCAGCTATCCATCTAGTTATCCAAGAGTTAACACCGCAAGCCATTACACAGTTCATTAATGTTTCAAAGTTCACATTGTTATAACCATCATATTAGCCAAGAGTTAACACCGCAAGCCATTACACAGTTCATTAATGGTTCAAAGTTAACACTGTTATAAGCATCCTCTAGGTCCATTGCTACAGCAACCGTTTCTCGTTTACCTTGGAATCCCACGTACACATCATACACAAATGTTCCAGCGTTTCCCCATGTTGCTTTCATGGGCCTATAGCTACCCAGGGTATCAGGAAGGATGTGTGCATTTTCGAGGTGGCTCATTACTTGTCACTATCTTTTCAAGTAGTTTACCATAGACATTCTGCAAGTGTAATGATTCGATAGCTGCTACGCAGTGTGGAATCTTTACGCAATTAGTACCCAGAACGACCCAAATATTTTTTTAATAGACTCTACCTCCATAAGTTTAATTGATTGAGTCATTACAAATTGATTGAGTCATCACAAATTGATTGAGTCATTACAAATAAATCGGTCTGTCCGGTGCCTTTATATTTCATTGTTGCGTGTAGTGTCGTGAGAGTGTCATGGAATTGCCTCCCCTGCTTTGCAAAGCGGTCCAACAGTGGCCAAAACTCAAGAGTATCTCATATGGGCCGTCAAAGATGTCTACCTTCGCACAAGATTACTCTTGGCAGAGTTGTAGATAGAAGGATAATGTCAAGGGAGTGTTCATAAGATATTTCCGAAATCAAGAACAATGCTGCATTGGCAGGGCAATTGTTAACTTATATCGGTCCGCCACTTTTTATGAAGAATTAAGCAATTATTAATTCAGCTCCTTCAAGCTCCCATCCTGATTTACTTTATTTTTTTGCTGCATATGCTCAATGGTAACTTTTTTCCACACAGCTATCCAAAGACATTTGCAAGTGACTTTCTTTCCTGCGTGTACTTTGAAACGTAGGTGTCTGATGATCGGGAATTAAGGACATTGTCACAGACTTATCCAACTCACTATCAAGCGGTATTGCACGGCTATTTGCGAGCGACGCTTTAGTTTTTCCTGACCGCGCTATTTATAGCTATCGTGACAGAGGTCACGTGGTCAGCTTCCTAACGGGAAAAAAATGTGGCGGTGTTTACTTTTGATATGGCTTAATTAATGCTTTTAGGCTACTTTATTATTATAAATACCGGCTTTAATTTTGCGTAAAGCTAGACTAGAAATGTTAGAGTAAATTTTAGAACAAGAACAAACATTTTATCACAATTAGAACAGAAGATATAATACAAGGGACTTGATATAAGTCTTTGGCCTGACCATGAAGGAGTCACAAGAGGAAAATGAAACTTGGCACATTTAAAGTTCATCATATTTGCACTAAATGTGTGAAGTACGCGTTTGTTTCTTCAATGGGTTTTTTCGCTACGGTGCACGGCGCAATGTACCCTATTGACTGGATCTGCTGCTCCAAAGATTTGACAAAACAATGGAAAAGAAGAAGGCCAGAGCTGTGATAAAATTTCTGATGTTTCAGGGAAAAACACCTACAGAAATACACAGGTAGATGGAACCAGTGTTTCGTGATTCTTGTCCTTCATATACTTCGGTAAAAAACTGGTGTCAACTGTTTGAGTGAGGCCGCTCAAATGCTGCTGATTTGGCAAGATCTGGTAGACCAGCCTCAGAGTGCAACGATGAAAATGCAACAAGAGTGAAGAAAATCATTAACCAGGATCGAAAAATGACAATTGTGGAGATAGCTAGTAGAGTAAAACTGAATGAAAGAACAGTTTATAGAATTTTACACAACAGACTGAACATGAAAAAAGTGTGTGCACGCTGGGTTCAGCGACTCTTGACACGTGAACAGAAGCAAACGAGGGTAAATTGCTGTCAACAGTTGCTCAAAAAGTGTCAGTCAAAAAACTTTTTGGAGACCATGGTGACAGTAGACGAGACTTGGGTACACCATTATGACCCCGAATCTAAAATTGCCAGCATGCAATGGAAAACCACGGGCTCCCCAACACATGTCAAGCCGAGAGCGCAGAAATCTGCAGGAAAAGTGATGCTGACTGTTTTTTGGGACGCCAAAGGTGTCCTGTTGAAAGATTATCTGCTTCGTGGCAACACAGTTAATGGACAGTACTATGCAGATCTTCTCACCAAACTAAGAAAGGATGTGACCATGAAACGAGGGATAACGCGCACTCAAAATCTTCCTTTGCTTCAAGACAACGCGCCCTCTCACAAAGCACGGCTTGTGCAGCTAGCAGCCAACGATTTGAATATTGAAATTCTTCCACACCCACCATATTCTCCAGATTTGGCTCCATCAGACTTTTTTCTATTCCCAAATTTTAAAAAACAGCTAAAAGGAAATCATTTTGACAGCGATGAAGAAGTTATACTGGCATGTGATGACTGGTTTAGTTTGAAAAATAGGGTGTTTTACTCCCAAGGTCTTTTCAAGGTCAAACAGAGATGGCAGAAGTGTGTCAATTTAGACGGTGGCTATATTGAAAAGGAATAAACAATATACAAAATTTCAGCTCTCTGTGACATGTCCTTCATGGTCAGGCCCAAGACTTATGTCAAGCCCCTTGTAGTCTGAAATAGTGTAAAATTTACGTTTTTTAAATATTTTTAATAGTTTGTTTCTAATGCAATTTATACCAAAACGATCACAATCAACATGCATAACAAATTACAGAAATCAAAAGTAGAAAACCTGCAGAAAATGGATATCATAGTTTTGTTTTGGTTTCATGCGTCAAACATTAATTATTGAAACATTAAACTGCAAGTCCACATTTATTACCTTAAAATAACACACCCAATTGTCCCCAATATGAGAGCTAACAATTATCTCAATCATATATCACGATGGTCATGTAAAAATGAGTATTGTCATGAGTAAATCGAAATGTTCAATTTAATAAACAAAACATACACCTATTAAATGATTTCCACACTCTGTTAATTCTGTCACTCTGTAGTAAAACTAACTCCGTGTAAACCCCCCCCCCCCCCTCAAATTTCCCCAATTCAAGAAAATCTAGTAACGAAAATTTCCACCTATAATACTACAGCGTTGGAACGTTTTCTAGGCCATAAAAACAAATCAAGTGCAAAAATATTTAACTAACGATTTGAAATGTTGTCACTACGCCAAGTAAATTTACCACCCATCCCGACATCCGTACCTACCCCTCTTCTTCGTGTTTAGAAACGAACGTCGAGAAAATCTATTAATAACTATAGCCTTAGCGACAGTTACTAGGGCCATCGCAAAATGCACTAACACAAACGCGTGGCTAAGATTTGAATCTTGAGTCCCATTCCCCACAACACGCCATTCGCGGTACCCTTCCCAATATTTTATGACGGAAGCCGAAACAGTTGGCAGAAGAAAAAGAAAAAAAAAACTTGTTACCTCGTCTTGAAACGGGAGAGAGGGGAAAAGAAGGGAGGATTGTAATGCCAAGAATCAAGGCTAACTTATGCGTTGGAAACTGAAACTAAAAAACCAAATTTGTGCAGAGGGGAGGAAAAAGATAGAGACTTACATAACTTATAAAGAGGGTAAATACAATAGATGTATGGGATTATAGCGATGATATTGGTTAGTAAAATACCATGCTATTTCATATAATAATTTATCTTGCCTTATAGAAAAGTCTTTTGTTCAGAAGAAATATAGAGAAAATTACATAGATGAGAACGATGAAAAAGAGTTAAATGAAAACTAGATAGGATGATAGAGGCCAAAGGGCAGTTTAAGAATCACTTTTAAAAATTGAAATCGACCCAATAATAACCGAGATATTGTAGAAAATAGAAATTGGACGGACAGACAAACACACTGAGGTACTGCTCAATTTTGAAAGTCTTCGATAGTTACATTTTAGGGGACGCGTTTTTGAACAGTCAAATTTGCTTGACTCGTTTGATTGGTTAATGTTAGTTATGGGAATAGGGGGATAAAACTAACGCGTTACCAGAATACGCTGCCACTTGAGAAAATATTTCAACAACTGTAGATTAAGAGCAGACTCATAGCAGTTGTGACCAAATGCCTTTGCGGTCTGGGCGATAGCGATCTGCACTTGTGCCATTGATTGCCAGTTAATCTTACATTTGTGTGAAATATTTCATTGATTGCGGTAAGATAAATACTTTTATTGATATCTTTGATTAATATGTAGAGGCAAACCCAGATAAGGGGCCAAAAATTTGTGTTGTACGACATTGCCATAGGAAAAGACTTACGACATCCTAGCAGGCATGCCTAAGCAGAATTATTGTGAAACGAAATTAAATTGTGTTTGAATATTGCCATAAATAAAACCATTACGACTGTAAGTCCAGAAAGATACTGGCAGTCTTCTGCAGTGTCACAGTGTACAAATGACGCCAGAAAACATACTTATAATGATGGCACAAAAGAATGAACAGGTTACAAGAAGACAACTGTATACCTATCTGATTGTATGGAAGAAAATCAATGTTTGAAGTGACGGGCGTTGCAGCCATATGGAAGAAGAATGTAAACACAGTACAGTGAGAAGTCAAATAACTTAGGGGCTAGTGCAAATGTTTGCACACGATCCTGACCCCACATGATGGTAAATGTGAGTAAATGTGGAAATATTGTAGCCAGCATATAAACGTAGGGGGACGTCTTTCTTTTTCAGGGTTATATTGCCTGTTACCACGTTGGTGGCAGGAAACCTTGTGAATACAGACTTGGAGGAAGAGAAAGCCTCAACAAAGTTGTATGCTGCATATATTGTTGGCCTGAAGCAAGACATTATGCTGAATTATATTATCTGCTGATACCTACGTCATATAGACACATCAGGTGAAGTCCCCTTACGTGGGTATTGAACACTCATTCTTAAAAGAAAATTTCCACACGTGAACTTTCATATTTGTGGGTATGATGACAAAAATATGCCCTCCCACCATTGACTCTCACTTTTAGACTGTGCTACACCATCCTGTGTTATACACCTACAGTGACACTTGTGTGTTATCAAGATATGGAAAAAGATTCCTACTTATTTATTTATGATATGTAAATATATTTCTCTTCATTTTAAACATTCCTGCCCAAAAAAGATTTGAGTGTCACATAGGTTTTATGATCATTAAATTGCCTATATCTTCTTCTTTTTCTGTCACTCATATCCTCTATTTTTATTATCGCTCTTTACCTTTTTCCAGTGTTTTTCGCATTCGTTCGTTTGCGACTATATACATTACTATTTTCCTATTCTAACGTTTACCTATTTCTTTTCTCAAAACTGAGAACGCAGTTATGACGTAACGCATCAGTCTCTACAGAGACGGGAGAGTGTTAAATGCATTTCTATTTGCATTAGATGTCAGGATACAAAACTGTGACTTTCGCTTATCTCAGACATACGAGCAGACTATGTCTGCACTTTCAGCTGACAGGCGCGGCTTCTTCGGCTGAGCGCTCAGGAAAAGCGCGATAACTGACACCTCTACGGTGCAGTTCGAGACATTTGTCTGGAAATTTCACCTGACACGACACTCATTGTGGGCTATGGTCAGCGTGAGGTGCGAACACTGCCCCTGCATTGCAGACAAGTTGTCTATATTTGCATCTGACACTTAGCGCTACGGCCGTTTCTTAGACGGAGGTGTCAGAGACGCAGAGTGTCAGTTTTCGACAGCCTCTTGGTGTTAAACGTAAAGTGTTATAGACGGAAAGGGGGATTATTTCGGTTTGGCGAATTAAAAGTTTACCTCTTTGTCTGGTAATAGATATAACCAGAGTTTGAAACTAGATTTTCATTCTCGCTCCTAAATTCGCAGTAGACAGGACGTTTCGTGCAAAGAGAATAAGCTGTATAGCGAAGTCTTAGTTTGTTCTTGGCAAAAATTTTGCCGAACTTCTAGACTACCAATAAATATAAGCAAATAATTCCAAAGTTGTGCGATCGCCTGTAAATTCTGTGTGGAGGTAAAATATTATACATATTATGTAGTATTTCGTGAAGTGTTTAAAGTGTTAAATCGCTTATTTTATTTCACTAGTTAGATTTGGTGCAGAGCGCTTAATACATAAGTCTGTATTATTTTCTAGTGACGTGTTTCAGTGGAAAGCAGAATAAATTATAATTTCTAGCTTAAACAACAATGTAGCTATAGTGAATTTAATTTTACTGCTAAATAATCAGACGAGAACATATTTTTCTAAACTAACTTATAAATGCTAGAAGCCTCATGAGTGTTGACGGAATACGCACGTATCCCTAATTCATGAGGATTGATGATTTAAAAAAAATATAACTTATTCCACGGGAACGGTTAAACTATAAGACAAGCTATACGCTTGCAGTTTAAAAATGTAAGTTATATTGAGTACATAATATGTAAAATATTTCATATGTATTTTTCTTTATTCAGTGAATATTGTGGTACCCAAACTTTGCCAGCGTTCTAGTACGTGAACATTATCTGTGAAGAACTTAAGCACTTTCATTACATGAACTGTAACAGTTAAATGAAGTAAAAGGCCTATCGCGCCAGAATTAATTCTTCCAGAATAACACTTAAGTACAGATCAGCCCGTTGTGGCAAGCAAAATATCAGTAACATCCGACACAGTTTTGACTAGTAGTGTGGTGACCAAATATAGTCATATACTGAGATAAGGCACCCAACCTGACATTCCTCATTTTTTTAGAAACCTACGCTAGTGACACTGTGCTCCGCTAACTTTCGTGCCTGGACAAATTTTATGTGACTTAAACAGACATCCGAAAAATAAGAACACCCAAGGAATCGTTCCCCGAGACAGAGAATTCAGCACGTCTTTTTGGAACTGGTGATTTTTTGGTCGAGGCGACATTTACGGGTCTGTGTGAAGGTCCTAGAAAAAATTATGTTCCCAGAGGCAGCGATCAAAGCTGTAATTATAAATGTGCGCACGTGGCCATGGCTGAATGAATAGAGTGAACGCAGGTCTGAGTGTTATTGTTACCGTTGTATTTTGGCACCTATTTGCTGTCATAACTTTCTTCATGTAAGTTTGTTTTTGCTAACAATATTTTCCCTTAAACTAGATTATAGTATCAGGTCTGTTCATACCTTAAACGGGGAAAACTCTTAGACTCAATCATATGTATCTGGGACTCTTTGTGCTATCATCTTTCTCCTAACGGGACTGTGGGCTATCCATCGAGGGAAGATCATAACTGTGGGTCTACCAGTTCTTGTAGCATTCCTTGATTTGTTTATGACTTTGTGTATATGCTTTTTTTAAATGTTGTGACGTAAGTTTACAATGATAAATAAACTTAACAATAAATTAATCAGCATGTTGGTCAGCTCGTTCTAAATATCTATATAATCATTTGTTATAGTTTCCCACGTCTGTGTGTCTACCTGTCGTCACTTGAATGTGCGTGCACGTGAGTGGATATATATATTTAATGTATATGTGTTAGACTGTCTGACTACTTTAGATCTGTCGTAGAAGATAGGTGAGAGAGAGAGAAGATTTCCGGCTCTCAGAGACAGCCTCTATCACTATTCTACTACCTCACTCGTGGAAATCTATTTTGTATTTCTATCTCACACTGTGACTATCACCAACGGGCTGATCACCCGTTTGCCAGTCACTTCGATTACGGAAACAACAGCAGATGGATTGATTTGCCGTTGCTCTAAAGACGCCAATAGGCGTGATGGGAAACAATGGCAAAGAAAACCTATCTGCTGTTGCCCTAAGACGCCACTAGGCGTAATGGCCACTGACTGCTTTGACGGTCGGTGGCTAAGGACGGAAGAAGAAGAAGACTGTGACTATCACTCATTCCAACCTATTCAGAAGGGACCAACCCAAGTCTTAATTCTCCTATCAAAAATCTACGACATTGAGGGACAGGAAATTAAAATTGTGATATAATTCTATAACCTTAACACCAGTCTTTATTAATTCAATTTCATTGAGTTACAGTTGTGTTTGTTTTATGCACTTATCCCTATACTTACATTACCCTAGACACGTAGCCATATAAAACACATAACAATATCCTAAAATATTTCCCGGAGTGAGATCTCAGAGAGGTAGCGGATAGGTACCCTGAGAATACATCATCATCAACAATTAGACTCAGGAACTTAAATAGTTTGACCTCACTCCGAGTACACATAGTTTAAAAACATCATAACCTCTCCGGCGCACACGCCACACACTCTCACGCAACAACTGCCATAATTTACTCTAGCCCCAAAATTTCGCTCAATTATCATTCATGCTTCTTTTTTTTTTAATAGGAAAAATCTGTACATTCACAGATGGAGAAATTTGTAACAAATGAGTTTCCATTATAAATTTTAATTGTGAAGTTATATTTTTAATACCGCTGGCGCGTCTTTCAAAATTCTCTGTTTTCTCTCCTGTGCCCACGTAAGACCTACTGTTTCCTTCATTTCTATTGCTAATTCTTTGGATATTCTAACTCTACTTTCAATGCCTGCTTTCCTGCAAATTTCCTGACGTGACGTTTCTGAACAGCGTTGTAGTTCATGTGCCTGCTGCAGGTCTAGTGAGACAGTTGATGTTCCAGCAATATGTTTCCTAACAGTGTGGAGAAATTGAGATCGCTTACGTTTTGTTGGCGTTCTGGTGACTGATGTTTCTCTTCTATGTTTAATTAGTTGTTGTAGCACAATAGGCTGTCCTCTGGTTTTGCATTTTATGATATTATTTTTTGCTGTTTCTAGTTTTTTTCTAACAATGGATGTGAATAGGGTTTCTTCCTCTTGTGTTAGTGGTTGTGAAGGTGGCTTAGCAAGTAACTGTTGTACTGTGATGTCGCTTTTAAAGACAGGCGAGGTGGATGTACTTGTCGTATGTATAACTGACTTGGTAGGTGTAGATGTGGCAACAAAAACTGGCATGCTAGGGTGAGTAGTGTTATCCACCTCCAAATGAATAATGGTATTGCCTTTAATGTGAGATGACTCATCAACCTCCAGCTGAACAATATCATCACTAGTGTGAGCAGGCACATCAACCTCCTGCTGTACAGAGCTATCCTGACTACAGCTAACTGACTGACTACAACTAACTGACTGACTACTGCTAACTGACTGACTAAACATGGAGGGGTCAGAAAGAACATTACAGGGGATAGAGCAGCTTTTTGTTTTCAAAACACAAAAAGATGTCTTTGCAAAATAATTGCACAGTTGACATTCACTTATAGTTAAATTATGATCATAGTCTTTCCAGATGTGCTGACTGTTTTCCGATAGTAACTTGGCTGTTTCAAGACACTTCTCATTATGCCTCCTTTTTGAGTTTTGTATTCGTAAGTAACACTTCTTACAAAATATAGTCGACTGCTCTGTGGGTTTATCATCTGATACGTTAATTCCAAACACAAAGAACAGATCATTATCGTAATTAGAATAGTTTAGTGCTTTATGATTTGAACTTTTTGTTTTGGAAGTTAATGCTCTCTTGCCACAGGCTCTGCACAGTGCACTGGCACAATTCATATGGTGCAAAAAAGTATGTTCCATTTCGTTGTTATGTAGTATAGTTTACATGTGTATGTATACAGATAATGGAATATTTGGGAGTATCAAGTCTAACACAAGGCTGTAGAATGCTTTATCTGTGAATGAAAGAAGATATACAAACCGTTACTTAGAATTCTTTGGCAGCCGTCGTGTGCACAGGATTGTCTACCAAAGAACACTAATGGAACAGTCCTTATCTCACACACAATTTAAAAAAAGACATTCATATTATAAATACAAGATTAACAAGACTTGAAAGATAGATCAAAGTATGTGGAAGTAATCTATCTATAGCTTTACATGTTTTCTGACGCTTATATACGTCTAGTTAAGTATCATTATAAATGAATGAAAATGCAAAATCAGATGGTGCTTTACAAAAAGTTATTTTTTTACAACCTTATTTAAGATTTGCGAGTATCAGGAATGCGTTTGCAGTGATTTAAATGTTATAAAATCTGGTGACAATATGCTTGTTCTTGTAATGCCAAACTCACAAAACTGACTACCACACATTCTCAAGATATGAAACCAAAAAAAAAAGTATGTGGAAATAATCTTTAGCTTCCCTTCGAGAAGTCTTTATAATTATACACTCATACGAATGGGCCGATTTTTAGATATTACATTAATAAAAAGATTACTTCTGTTTTGAATTTCCTCAAATGATGACGCTGTTTTCAAAAGTCTGTAACTCCATCAAATATAATTTCAATCAAATAAATATGCAATCAAAAATAGAACACAGAACAAAGTTATAGTACACAAAAGAATTTTATCGCTATGTTTATCCAGAACGAGTGTGTAATGATTTATATTTTACTGATTTTACACACACATCAGCTGATTTTTCCCGCCAAAACCCTCAGTAGTCGTTTACGGTGCACATGTAAATTTTATACCCGGTGTCAGAATTCCGGTCACCGAAACTAAAAGAGTGCTCTGGTGTAGGGTAAAAACAGCCGTGATTGACTTGTATCATTCGTTATTTCACCAAATACTACTTGTCTGGAACTTTTATTGACACATCTTGTGCAGAACGCTTCAAATCGGATTGACTTTTGGAGTAGAGGAAACTCACATCTGGAACATTTTCTTAACCATACCATTTAAGTGACGATAAAATTAAGAAGTGATAATATTCACAGTGCATACTACCTATGCCTTACATTAAGAACTTTAACTAGTTTCACTACTTCAAGATGATGAACCCATCATAGACATTATCACATGGACATAATTAAATTTAGTTTTTTTTTTAAATATTTTTTCAAAATGGTTTAATATCATTTAATTAGTATTTTAAATTGATTTATTGTTTAATTATTTCATTGAACTTCTCCATGTTATCATGCATCACAATTTTATTATCACTCGTACTTCATCATTTGACATCTTTTCTAGTGACCGTTAATTATATCTATCATGGACTTGACTTTTACTTCGCGTTTTGTGAAATGGTCCTTAGTTGGTCATCCTCCTTTGAGTCGAATTCTTATTATTATGGTATAGCTCTGTTTAGAGTGTATTTAGTAAATTGACTGAGAAAAACATGCAGTACATTCTAAATGATTAAATCGAAGTTAAATTTGTATAATTACAAATAACAAATTTAATAGTCATTTAGGTTTTAACAAGGTTTTAAAGAAATGAATAATTATTTATAAAAAAAAAAGATTATCATCACTGTTGTGATGGGATAGAAATGTTTAAAGGAGGTCACTTGGCAGCTTTTATGTGTTACTTAGCTGTCAGTGACGATTATGCTTCTTCTGATGGTTTGATTCTTGGTAGACTGGTTACGCTCGTGTTGGTCAATGTTGTAGGGCGCAGCCCGTTCCCACAAGTGCCAGGGAGTGTCTACGAAGTTGATCCCTCGTCTTAAAGCTCAGGCCACTTTTCTTTTCTTGTTCCAGAGATAGTGCCCTCAACTGGTACCACCAACAACTATGGTAAAAGAATATAAACAAAACGCCGTCCTGAGTAATGTGTTTTCCGACACATAGTTATGGGTCTCTTTCTCCTATTCCACCATCTCATCTACCTCCGAATTTACCCTCGATGAGAATTAAGCTTAATTCCTCGAGAGAAAAATACTTTCTTTATATTTAATTTGAATAGCTTTATAGCTACTTTACATTTAAATGAAACGGTTAATAGCATAGATAGCATATGTTTACGATAACATCTACACTGATTGAGGAGTGTTCACAATATAGATTGAATATGTTTTCATTTACATCTAAACTGGTTGAAAAGCTTTGAAACGTTCATTAATTTTTTAAAGTGAAATGTTTACATAGACATTTACACTCGTTGAAACTGTAAATATTATAATTATAATTTACATCATTTCTTTCATCTTTCCTTCCCTACTCCATATGGAACTTGGGACTACCTATGCTTTTTAGTTCTCTTTAAGAAACTAGCAATAAAGCAGTCACTAGCCCTTGCAGTGGTGGTTCATGAATTCATCATTCTATATGATGAGGTTGCCAGCCTCAAATGACTTGGACATCCACTAGCACTTTTCACATATTAATATTCACATGGCAATATATACATATTAGTTCACATGTTAGTAATGAAAAATATACAATTTTAAAAGTACGACTTATGCCAATATTGGCTCACTGAATGATTGCTCAGAGAAGTAGATTTAAGGCACTGGAAGATGCCTTTTTTCACGTGTCTTGGGGGTCGTTATGTTAGCACTAAACTCCCACTATGACTCCGTGTTTCAGTTTCCTCAGATGTCGGTCTTCCTTATTAAAATGGTTTTCCTGGGCTCTTTAAGTCCTTCAAGATGTTCCACAAAGTCCGGTCTGATAAAGAGAATTCTCAATTCTAACTTCTCGCAGTCTGGTTTCGTCTTGGCAAGCGATCCTCACATTGAATTTTCACAGTGTCTTAAAACTGCGAAAAGGTCAGGTTATATGGCCCTTCTTCCCCCGCATTTTGTTTGTTACGATGCTAAGTAAGCTCCAATAGTTTCAAACATGCATGTTTAATGGGGTAATTTCAAAATTATTTCCGCACGAAATAATGTGCGTGCTGTAAAAGGTCACCTCTCCCACATATGGAAATAAAAGATCCGATGCCTTGTATGCAAACTCACAAACGCATCTGTAAACTCATTCGACAATATGTGTCAGATGTAACATCTTACTTTCCTGCTTTGCCACAAGGTGTGCAGGACACGATGATGTCTTACATATCTGTCCAAAATATGTCGCACAGACGAGTAATCTCGTTATCTGTCGCTTGAGCCCACAAAATCCGTCTCTTTACCATCTTGGCAAAGAACTCACGCTGGTATTTTAGCGATTGAACAAATACGCTGGGCGATTTTAGTGTTACTCTGTAGTCTGATGTCGGCCACACCCGAGATTAACCAACATGGTTGTCGATTAATTATTATCTCAGCCGTTCCTTGCAAAGCAGGGAGGAACAGGTAACCAAATAGACATAACGAATTACCAGTGAGAGGAGTGTAAGAATGTTTGAAAATACAAAATATCTGCTACATAGCAGAGAAAGAAAGAGGTGCCGACCATGAAAAGCATGTAATAAGTCAGTACAACAAATGTAACTGATTACTGCCGGAGTGAAGCAGAGATCGACCCAAAATAATTATGTGACAGAGAGGAATTACTCCCGGTAACGCATTTTTTGGGTGCTTAGCTGGCTGTGTATTTTGTCACGGTTTAGATCTCGCAGCAAGGAGATCATGCCGCTCGGATGATCTCTAGTTGGAATCCCTAGAGTGTCTGTCATTTGTGTTAGTGTTCTGTTGTTTATTACCCTCCTTCTTTTCTCTTTCGTCTTTCTTTCTTTCCTTCTTCCCTTCTTCCTTTCTTTCTTTCTTTCTTTCTTACGATTTACCATTTACCTATCTTGAAAGGAAGAAAAAAAAAATAGCTACAGACTTTCACAAATGGGTGCTTGCGTAGAACAGAAGGACTGAACTGGTACAACAAGATGACTAATGTAGAACTGATGACAAGATCACTAATGTAGAACTGATGACAAGATCACTAATGTAGAACTGATGGCAAGATCACTAATGTAGAACTGATGACAAGATGACTAATGTAGAGCTGATGACAAGATGACTAATGTAGAACTGATGACAAGATCACTAATGTGGAACTGATGACAAGATGACTAATGTAGAACTGATGACAAGATCACTAATGTAGAACTGATGACAAGATCACTAATGTAGAACTGATGACAAGATCACTAATGTGGAACTGATGACAAGATCACTAATGTAGAACTGATGACAAGATCACTAATGTAGAACTGATGACAAGATCACTAATGTGGAACTGATGACAAGATCACTAATGTGGAACTGATGACAAGATCACTAATATAGAACTGATGACAAGAACCAGACAAGTGTCAGTAGAACAAGAGATGAGAAGAACCAGACAAGTGCCAGTAGAACAAGAGATAAGAAGAAAACGCTGGAAATGGATAGGACACACCTGTTGATAGCATTACCAGGCAGTCCCTGTTCTGGAATTCTCCGAGTAAAAGAGATAGAGGGACACTAAGGAACACACGGAAAAGAGAACTGGAGACAAACATGAAGGGCATTAAGAAGCCATGAAAATACCTTGAGCTGATGGCACGGGACTTGGTATACGTTTGATGAAGGAATATCCTCTTTGAAGAGCTGAAGATTGATGATGGTCTAAAGAAATAGGTTAGCTCTATACTAAATACTCTCACAATGTTCCAGGTAAAGGTCCAAGCATCTGGGACACGTTCACTAGCGAGCCAGGTAGAGTGGAAAATGGCGAGACAGGAAAGATAGCCTGCGATAGTTACCACAAGTACAAGGAAGATGTACAGATGCTGAAAAAACTGGGGGTAAGCTTGTGGTCTGTTCGTGATTGGTTGGCGGTTGAGCGGAAATGTGTGACGTACTGTTTGATTGGGAATGGAAAGGGTGGGGGGGGGGGGGGGGTAACTAGGGAAAGACTTGTGGTCTTTTCGTAGATAATCGGTGCAGGGGCAGAAATATTTTATTTGATTGGGGGTGGGGGGGGGGGGGAGAGAGAACTAGAGTAGGATGGCAGTCTGTTCATAGATAACTGGCGTTGGGGCAGAAATGTTTGATTTATTGTTTGATTGGTGGAAGAGAGTAGGTTTGTGATATGTTCATAGATAGCACTGGACAACAGCCAAAATGTATCCGAGACAAAAGTAGCTATTTGTAACTAATGTGGACATGCTGATCACGAATATGAACGTAAAAATCGCGAATTAGCTTTAGTTTGCAAGATCCGGAAAGGGGGGATGGAAGGGGGGGGGGGTTCAGTAGGCTGGTGGCTTCACCTTCCCGACCCACCAGAATCTTATACTCTGGATGATGAAGAAGATAATAAGGCCAGTGGACATCCATCACCTGTGAAAGCATCTACATCAAGAGATCCTGATTTTGTGCCTATCGAAGAGTCTGCACAGCCACATAAAATTACCCAGAGTGAATTGAATGATCTAGTGAGAGATCTGGAATTGCCAAAAAATAAAGCAGAGCTGTTGGGGTCCAGACTGCAGCAATGGAATCTTCTAGAAGAGAATGTGCATGTATCTGTGTTTCGTGCTCGGCAAAAAGATCTGCTTCCATATTTCAAAATGACAGATAACCTCATTGCTTGCGTTGTTATAGTGGGTCTGATGGCAGCACTACACATCAACAACAAAGACGACGATTGGAGGCTGTTCATTGATTCGTCCAAGTTGAGCTTAAAAGCTGTGCTGCTCCATAATGGTAACGTTTTACCATCTGTTCCACTCGGGTATGCAGTCCACATGTAAGAAACGTACAACAACATGAAACAACTATTACACACCATCAACTATGACAAATATAAGTGGCAGATTTGTGGTGACCTGAAGGTCATTGCCATCTTGATGGGGGGGGGGGGGGGGGGGGCTACAGCAGGGTTACACGACGTTTTGCTGTTTCCTCTGTCTGTTGGACAGCCGTGCCAGGACTTCCCACTACAAGAAAAAGGATTGGCCCCAACGACAATCACTTGAACTGGGGAAAAAGAATGTACTTAACGAACTACTTGTAGAATCCCACAAGATCTTGCTCCCTCCTCTCCACATCAAACTTGGACTAATGAAGAATTTTGTAAGGGCCATGGATCGAAATGGGGCAGGATTTTTATACCTTCGTGACAAATTTGCAAGACTTAGTGAGGCCAAAATCAAGGAAGGTGTATTTGTCGGTCCACAGATACGTCAGCTCTTCCTAGATCAGCATTTTGGTGATATCCTCACAGATGATGAAAAGTTAGCTTGGAATGCTTTCCAGCAAGTGGCCACAAACTTTCTAGGAAACAATAAGGCTGACAATTACCAGGAGCTTGTAGAAACCCTCTTGCAGCGCTACGAGAGACTAGGGTGCAACATGTCTTTGAAATTACACTTTTTACACTCTCATCTGAATTTCTTCCCTGCTAACTGCAGTGCTGTCAGTGACGAAAATGGGGAACGATTTCAACAGGACATTACTACCCTCGAAAAAAGGTACCAAGGGAAATGGAATGCAGCAATGCTAGCAGACTATTGTTGGACCCTTGTGAGAGATGCTCCAGAAACTCATTACAAGCGACAGGCAAAAAGGCATCGCTGTGAATCATTTCCGCTATGAGCATTATTATCACATGGTATGTATATGCAACTGTGTAAAACTTGTTTTATAGATATTTAAAATCTGGTGTGTTAATGGCCATTTTCATATTCATCAGCCCAAACAACATAAAGGTAACTTGGTTTAATCTCAGATACACACAAAAAGTCAAAATTTGTTGTCCGGTGTAGTCAGCGGTATATGAGAAATTTGTATTGCATTGTTTGATTGGGGTAGGGGGAGGGCTTGGGATAGGCTTGTGGTGTGTTAGTAGATAATTGGTGGTGGGGCAGAAATGTTTGATACACTGTTTGTTGGAAAGGGATGGGGGTAGATTTTTGTTCTATTCGAGATTGGTTGGCTGTGGAGCAGACATTTTTATGTATTGTTTGTTTGGGGAGAAACTGGAGGTAGGCTTGTGGTATAATTGTCGTTGGTTGGCGGTGAGGAGAAAATCTTTATGTAATGGTACTGTTTGATGGGGGACAAACTGTCAGGATTTTGATGTCTTGTATTTGTGTGTCGATTGGTTAACTGCTTGATCATTTTTGACGAATTTGTGTTTCTTACTGAAAGGACATACAGAAGTTACTTCTCATAACGGTCAGTGTAGCGAAGGTCATCGGGCGTTTGGCTTTCAAGATAAAAAGATGGGTCGTCGGGAAAGATTTGCTCTAGGAAGTCATGATTGGAGATCTGAAACACTACGGGTTGAATTATTGCAATATATTCTCCTAGGAAAACACATTATATCGGATGAACGATGTGCTTCTAAGCATATTTTACAATTATCAGGAGGCATCTGTATGCTCACCTTGGCAGTACACAAGAGCAATTATGTAACTTTGACTACGGTAAAACCCCGTATAGTGTGCTCCGAGTTTTTTGAGGAGACAATGAAAGACTATGTCCCACTGCTTCCTCATGCATGTCGTAACAAACTACTAATCTTCTTCTTCTTTGATCCTTAGCCGCCGACCGTCAAAGCAGTCAGTGACCATCACGCCTAGTGGCGTCTTGTAGGGCAACAACAAATTGATTCCACTTTGCTCGGTCGGTGGCCATCCTTCGTACAGTGCCCCAACTCTGGTTCATTCCCTGCATCTCAGCCTCCACAGTCCTCCGCCAGGTTGTTTTTGGTCGGCCTCTCTTTCGTTTTCCTTCAGGGGTCCAAAGCATAGCTGTTCTTGTGATGGCATCGGGGTCTCTTCTGAGGACATGACCAACCCAGCTAAACTACTAATATGAGGTTGAATATGCGGCTGGCAACTTCATGATGTAAAAAAATTGCTACATCAATATTTTGGAGCAGCCATTTTTCAAGGGGAGCCGTGCCGTCTGCAATAGTAGCTCCTTGCTCTGTAAGGAGCTTGTAGCAAATGTAATTTTTGCTGGGGAGGTTAAGATGTTATACCTAACAAGAAAGATAGTTGTGTCTGTGTTAACTGTGTGAGGTCAAGCACATGTAGGTCCCTGACTATAAAAAGAATGATGATGATGATGATGATATATTGTATCAGGGAACCTAACGCTACCTCCCTAGATCTCACACAGTCCGTATTTTGATTCTAGTGGCTGGTGTATGATGTCTCTAGTGTCTAGGGGTGAAATGAAGATGATGGAACATCAACACACTACACTTTAACTCACTAAAAAGAAAATGAATAAGACGGTGGTTAAAGTTTTCTTTTAAAATTTGAATGTTTTTTCTTTATACAATTTAATCTGCCTGTCCCGCCAACTTCTTTTGGACAGGTCTTTGAAAATGAGGAAATATATTTACATATAATGCTTTAACTAAAAATATGGACTCTTGGTCCTATGCATATATTGTTAATATAGAGTTCCTGTAGGTGTATTCACAGACTAAAACTTTAATAGTTGCTAGTGATTGTCATTTGTTATGAGGAGCTGTTGTTTTCATCATGCCCCATATATATATTCAGTTTTATTTTCATAAGAACTATTTTCTTAGGATGAAATGTCAGAGGTCCCAGCTGATAACATGTCACCTGGGATTCTTGGTAGGTCGAATATAAGTCAGTATATCAATGTAGAGACAATGTAGATCAGCACCCACACGCAAGCTCCTTCAGGCTATCAGCTGACAGCTTAAACTTTATAATGGAGACTTTACACCCACTCATCAGGTTTCCTGTCACCGGATGGTAACAGGAAATAAAAACTCACTAGTTCAAAGAAATATGTCACAAATAACGTTGACTGGCAAAGAATATGGCCTCAGTTTTGCTCTGCCCCGTCCAGATAGTGAATTAGTAGTTAATTTTGCAAGTTATCACATCTGATCTCAACGTAGTTGTTTGAATAAAATTTTCTACTCAAATGGCCACGAGACCACTATGCCTCTTGGCAATATCTATTAGAGCCGACCAATGAAAGCAGGCACTACTACAACTTTTTGAATTTAGTTTGAAAAAAACCAAAACAATTCCAAACAAACTATGTGCCTCATAGTCCATTGGTCAGTCTGCGTTAGTTATGCCAATAGAAAAAGATGTTTCGTTGTAGTTAACCTTTTTCCTATCTCTCCCCTTTTACTCCTATACTCTTAACCGACCAATAGAATTTGAATTTCTACAATGCCTCTTTTTTTTTAAACTAGCGTCCCCAATAACGTTATGTGTAACGAGCAAGAACAACAGTCTGTCCGGCCAAGCGTTCTTAGACATTTAGTATTTTCTCAATAACTTGGCTAATACTTGGACTACCATATTTTTTAAAACATATCTCAACGGGGACCCTAAGCTATACTACCATATGATTTTTATGGTCAGTTTCAGTATGGTTTAGATTTTCAATTTTGTCACTGTCAATCGTCAAAATTAACTTTTTACACAAGTCGGCCATCTTCTTCCCCCCCCCTCGTCCCTAACATTTTCCTCACTATTCAAATAAACCAACTAGTTTGAGTGACGTCAGAATATTACCGCTAGGAGGAACTGGAAAATTGTTTGTGTGTTTGCCTCTGCTGGCTTTGCCCACAGCGTGTATATATTAAAGAGACCGCGTGCAGAGCGAAGTGGGGTTTTTCAAAACTTTGGTAGTGTTTTGCGTTAATTATTACAATCGTCTCGTTATTACTACTGTGAAATGTCCGAATTATTACAAATGTTAGTGTTAAAGTTAACATATTACGTTAATTCAAACGCCAGTTTGGTCTCACAGTTCTGGCAAGTCGTTAATTACAAGCTTTTCCCCCGTTTCGTGCAGCAGATCGGCGAGATGTTAAAATGTTTATTGTACGTTTTCGAAACCGAAACTAAAGCGTGTTAGATTTTTCGGTGGGTCATTTTCTTAGCATTCCCACTGCACAAAAGGCATCGCCCTACTGGCGTTGAAGATGAAACCAGTCAGACACCTGAGGGCTGGTGTATTTATTCATCATAGGACTAAAATCTTACTGAAATAAGCGAGTATTTCACAGATTTCGCTACAGAGCTTAATAGGCGACGAGTCAAAGAATGAATCTGCATTATGTTGTGGTCACAGCGAACCAAATTTTCTAACTCTGAATATTGTTAAGAATCGCGTCGATGTAGGATTTAAAAAAACATTAGGAAGAGAAATAGACACTTGGACTTGCTTGTTTACAGCATGTCTCGATGAATTCCGGGGTCAGGCACGCCTGATGAGACAAGGTGGGAGCAGGGGCAGATTCAACCAATAGAAGACTAGATCTTCTTTTTCTTCCTCGTTCGTCCTGAAAAGGACGGTGGTTGCGTTGTGTCTGTTTACGCCTAAGCTGTGATATCTGCACCTTTCGGTCGACACATCCGACTTCTGCACGGCATTTTTTAGGACCGGGTTTGCCTTCCCATTGCGATCCACACTCGCTCAAGCCAGACTGCACTGCTGCAGAGTGTTTCCAGGACCACCACGTGGAGGTGGAGTGCGGTCTTGACCAGCTCTGATTCGTTGGTCCTGATAGTCAAGCAGGCAGTCAAGCTATGAGTATATATATATATATATTGTCGTGCTTAGATAGGTTTTAAAGTTATTTAAGGTCCCGCCTGAGTATAGGGGATGGTAATAATACGTGAGAAGTAAATGTGTAAGAAAATAGATTTTCACGAGTGGATAGTTTAAGGAGAAGATCTGTCTCTGGACTGATTAGTTTCTTTAGTCCAGCCTATCTATACGACTATAATTTAGTATAAGACAATCTTGCACCTCCCTATATCTAGAAATATAAGTTTCCTAAACACTCACACACAGTTATGTGACAACAAGACACACAAACGTGAAAAAACTATGGTTAATTGGGTATGGGTCTAACCAACACACAGAGTTTAGTTCTTTTGTTGTTTATTATCATTTAAACTTTACAACATCGAATATCTAAAAAAGAGATCAAACCAATCAGAATTACATATATATATATATATACATACATACATACATACATACATACATACATACATACATACATACATACATACATACATACATACATACATACATACATACATACATACATACATACATACATACATACATACATACATACATACATACATACATACATACATACATACATACATACATACATACATACATACATACATACATACATACATACATACATACATACATACATACATACATACATACATACATACATACATACATACATACATACATACATACATACATACATACATACATACATACATACATACATACATACATACATACATACATACATACATACATACATACATACATACATACATACATACATACATACATACATACATACATACATACATACATACATACATACATACATACATACATACATACATACATACATACATACATACATACATACATACATACATACATACATACATACATACATACATACATACATACATACATACATACATACATACATATACATACATACATACATACATACATACATACATACATACATACATACATACATACATACATACATACATACATACATACATACATACATACATACATACATACATACATACATACATACATACATACATACATACATACACATACATACATACATACATATACATACATACATACATACATACATACATACATACATACATACATACATACATACATACATACATACATACATACATACATACATACATACATACATACATACATACATACATACATACATACATACATACATACATACATACATACATACATACATACATACATACATACATACATACATACATACATACATAACATACATACATACATACATACATACATACATACATACATACATACATACATACATACATACATACATACATACATACATACATACATACATACATACATACATACATACATACATACATACATACATACATACATACATACATACATACATACATACATACATACATACATACATACATACATACATACATACATACATACATACATACATACATACATACATACATACATACATACATACATACATACATACATACATACATACATACATACATACATACATACATACATACATACATACATACATACATACATACATACATACATACATACATACATACATACATACATACATACATACATACATACATACATACATACATACATACATACATACATACATACATACATACATACATACATACATACATACATACATACATACATACATACATACATACATACATACATACATACATACATACATACATACATACATACATACATACATACATACATACATACATACATACATACATACATACATACATACATACATACATACATACATACATACATACATACATACATACATACATACATACATACATACATACATACATACATACATACATACATACATACATACATACATACATACATACATACATACATACATACATACATACATACATACATACATACATACATACATACATACATACATACATACATACATACATACATACATACATACATACATACATACATACATACATACATACATACATACATACATACATACATACATACATACATACATACATACATACATACATACATACATACATACATACATACATACATACATACATACATACATACATACATACATACATACATACATACATACATACATACATACATACATACATACATACATACATACATACATACATACATACATACATACATACATACATACATACATACATACATACATACATACATACATACATACATACATACATACATACATACATACATACATACATACATACATACATACATACATACATACATACATACATACATACATACATACATACATACATACATACATACATACATACATACATACATACATACATACATACATACATACATACATACATACATACATACATACATACATACATACATACATACATACAACAGAATACCTGTGCCCTCCCCTCCTAGAGAAAAAAAGAACCCAACAAGTTAATAACCCCAAAGGTTAAAGGTTAGCACTAGGTTACAGTTTAGACAGTAACGAAAAGAACAAAGTTCCTACTAAACGTTATCCAATAAAGTAAACAATATTTAAACAGAATTTAGATGATACCATTTTTCCTGAAACGAAGAAAATATTTCACTCTCTCTCTGTCATACGTGGCCACACAATCACGTTTCTTACCCTATTCTTGGTGAAGAAAATCTCTTGGACCTATACTCCATGCATATATATATATATATATATATATATATATATATATATATATATATATATATATATATATATATATATATATATATATATATATATATTCTTTAAGCACCAAACACGGCGCATAAGGCAGAAACCAGTGCTCTCCAGGTTGTTCGTTGTGACGCCACTCCTCTTAGCTCTTGCACATTAGTTAGGCCCAACGTTCTTCCTTCTCTTATTATTGTTCTTCTGAGTGTTTCTTTTGGTCTTCCTTTTTTCCGCTTACCCTCAGGAACCCAAGTGAGCGCCTGTAGTGGTATTCTGTTGTTTTGCATTCGTAGGACATGACCGATATATGACCATCGTCTTTTCCTTATATAGTCGGAGACATATTTCTGCCTAGAGTCTTCTCTTATTTGTCGATTAGTCTTGAATTCTTTCCAACTGATGTTCATGAGTTTTCTAAGACATTTGTTCTCGAATGTATTCAGCTTGTTCTCCAATGATTTTGTTATTTTCCAACTCTCACAGCCGTATGTTAACACTGAGATAACATTTGAATTAAACAGACGAAGCTTGGTATGTATATTCAATGATCGTAATTTCCAAATGTTAGATAATCTATTGAAGGCGCTAGCTGCCAAAGCAATTCTAGTATGGATTTCTCTTGTTGTGTCACCATCCTGAGTCATTTTACTGCCTAAATAATTGAAACTTTCAACTTTCTGTATATATATATTTGTTCCCAGTGTTTTTATCGTCCAAATTTGGCCCCAGTCCCTCCTTTTCAATAATTAATTTTTATAAGGGGAACGCTTTAGTTGGTGGTTGATTTCCTGGATAAACAAATGTCACCTCGAATAGTTAATGCAGAAACTCTCTGAGATCTGGTGTTCACAGTAAACAGTAGGAAAACATCTGATTGCAAAAAACGTTTACGGTTCCATCTGGCCAATCCTGTTCACAAATGAACTTGAGGACGTGTAAGCCAAGAGTAAGACCACATTAATCACTCAGTAAATGCAGAAAAAGGACCAAAATAAACCGCTGGTCGCCGTTTGATCAGGTCTGCGAGAAATAAAGAAAAATTATGATAAAAAGGCTACTATTATATCTCAACATATATATACACACGGAAGGGGACGAGACGATCTCTCATCCTCTCCGTCAGTCCTGATTAAAGTTAAAAGACACACGGTGTCTCTAGCCTATCCTATCGCTCGCTTAGAAGGTCTAGTTCGGGTGAAGGTATGTGCCCTCCCCGCTCCTTCTGCGCGCGCTAACAATCAGCGTACAACGTCAGTTATTATTTAATTATCCATACGCGCACTTTAACAAATATCGCCTGTCGCTAAGTAGTTATTAGAGGGTCGGCGTCGGTGGGTCGTCGTATGGTATTTAAACAACAGTCACTTACTAAAATTACACAAAATACAATATAACGTGAATTCTATTTTCCACTGTCAGTCACCTAGCCTTTTAATTCAGTCAGCTAAACCGTATCTTTCTGTGTGATAAAGCGGGAGAAAAAATTCATTAAACTGTACAACTGGTACACAAATAGCTAAGCGTTATTTTCCACTGGTTCTAACACCTAGAAAATCACAGTGAATTTAAGATGATAAAACTTAGCACATTAAATCACGTAAATGCTAATTTCTATTACCACAAATCAGAATAAAAATCCCCACGAAACTATTAACACATCTATTCACAATGGTTCTAGATAACGTGTTTAGACTCTCCGAAAAATTCTGAGCAACAACTGATAACTGATTTTGAGGAGCAACAGTTTATAGACATCATGTTATTGTGATCTCTAGAGGATGTTAATTTTCACACTCTTTTGCATAGCAGAAATCAGGGAACTACGTTTCCCCCAGATAAAAGGTTTCCACGGTCGTTCTGTTCGGCGTTGCTAACCGACAACAGAGGCTTACCGTGTAACGGGCTTCCTTCCGAGATTTTCCCCGCTCCTCTAGATCAAAGCGTTATCTCTCCATGTATGTACGAACATCAAAGGATTCTCGGGAATTTGTTTTAGTACGTGCGACTACTTCAAAAGAAGTCCGTTGTTTCCACGTGCATCTGTCTGACATCTGATGATTGACAGATCAGCTTGCGTGGGAAACTCAGGTAAACAACACCATGTTCGTTCCCTGTTTAGACTGGCAGGACGCGGAAGTTGATAATATGTCTGTTTGTTTACGTCTCAATGAAAAGAGGCGTAGGTTAAAAGTGAGTAATGCAGTCTGTCAAATGCTTGGCTTTGCTAACGAATCTTAGAACGCCACGAGGTCACGAAAGGCTGTTGGATACTATATATAAAACAAACTTGGGGCGCCAAATGAGCTTTTGCTTGGGGCGACAATTACCCTGTTTGCGTGGTACGCGACATAACTTAGCACCGTCCTTGGTTGGATGGCAGCATCTATGTGGATCAAGGATATCAAAAAGGTTGGGGGTCAGAGGTCAAATCATCAAGGGATGAATTCAGAGGTCTATTCCGCCTTTTGGCGACGTCCTTGTATGTAGCCGCGAAATGCTCTTCTGATGAGTTTCTTCCTTCTTCTTCTTCAAGTACCGTGCCTATTGGCGTAGGAGATCATGTCTATCCACAACTTCCTGTCTCCAGTACAGTTTATCAATTCCGCTGTTGACGTCTTTCCATGCCACGATGTCAAACTGTCCAGTATTTGCTTTCTTTGGCTTCCCCTATCTCTTTTTCCTTCAATCTTACCTGTTGTTACGATATATTCCAGCTTTCCTCTTCTCATAACATGCCCCAGAAAAGTGGATAGCTTCTTTCTAACTTGTGAAATAAGTTTCCTTTGTGAATTGACTTCTTTCAGGGCATCTACATTACTCTTTTTGGCTGTCCATGGTATTTTTAACATTCTTCTGTAAAACCATATCTCTGTTGCATCTATTGTCTTCCCTATTTGTTTACTAATTGTCCCTGACTCACTCCCATATGTCAGGATTGGTTCTATATAACAATGAAGAACTCTCTTTCTTACTTCCAATGACAAAGAATTGTTGCATAAAATACTTTTCATTTTATAGAATGCTTACTTTTGCCTGAGCCAATCTGCTCTTCACTTCTGAGATGCATCTTCCATCCATTGTTATTAATGTTCTCAGGTATTTGAATTTATTGACTTGTTTTAAAACGGTTCCATTTACTTTGATTGTGCATTCTGGGGAAGCCCTTTTCTTTGAGACGACCATTACTTCTGTCCTTTTGCTGTAAAGGCTAAAGCCTTTATTTTCACTTTCTATCACTATGGTATCAACCATTTCCTGCAGCTCCTTTTCACTTTTTGCTATTAAGACTGTATCATCAGCGTATCTCAAGTTCTTTATATTATGTCCGCCGAATGATATTCCATGCATGTCCTCTAGAGATCTCATTATATTTTCACTGTACAGATTGAACAGATCCGGTGACAGCACACATCCTTGCCTGTCACCATTTTTTACTTGCTGAAACGTTCCTATTTGACTGCTAATTCTTACAGCTGCTGTTTGTTGCCAGTACATGTTCTTTATTATCCTCAAGTCCTTTCCATCAATGTTGATGCTTTCTAACATTTTGATAATTTCCTCATGTTTCACTTTGTCAAATGCCTTAGTGTAATCTATAAAGCACAAGTACAGATCTGTCTTCACCTCTATGGCTCTTTCTATTAATGTTCTTATAATATATATAGCATTGTTTGCGCCTTTACCTTCTACAAATCCACACTGTTCATCACTGATTTCTGGTTTAATTTTATTTCTCACTCTTCTCAAGATAATTCGTAATAATATTTTGGTCACATGACTCATAAGACTCATGGTGCAATGTTCTTCACATTCCATGGCTCCAGGTTTCTTTGGCAAAGCTATGAATATGGATTTTAGCAGATCATCAGGTCATTGACCTCTGTTGTAGATGTCATTTAAGAGTTTTGTTATCACTTCTACTCCAAATTCTTCCAAAGCTTCCATTTCCTCCACTGTTACATTATCTGGTCCAGGCGCTCTCACGGATTGCCTCCCCTGCTTTGCAGTATTGGTCCAACAGTGACCAAAACTCAAGAGTATCTACTGTTAGCTACCAAGGTATCTACCTGCGTGCAAGATTACTCTTGGCAGAGATGTAGACAGAAGATTAATGACACTTCTACCTTAAGGGAGCGTTCACAAGATATTCCCAGAAGTCAAGAACAAAAGCTGCTTAGGGCTGAGCAATTTGTTAACTTATTATCTGGTCCGTCGACTTTTGTGAAGGGTTTAAGCAATGGTTTAGCCCGTTCAAGCCCCCAGTTGGTGTAATCTAACGAAATCCCTCTTATAAGGTATAGCTCTGTGTCACCTTCTAACCTGGTGGGGGAAGGTGCTAGCTACCCATCACTCGTAGGGCTATACCCCTGCCGTGTGGATTTACTATAAAGCTGACTCGTATATGCTAGAAGATGACCACACGCACACTGGCTGACATAATGAAATAACACAGCTTAACAGCTACAATCCCTTTTATTAAATCACAACACCACTTGGCCAAAACACGACCATGGGGGATACATAATGAATGAATACATAATCACTACTAGCTAAACCTTAGTAAAACTTCAGGCAAAATGGCGCCGAACTACTCCAATGTAAGTCCCACTCACATAAGCGACGAAAACAAGGTTAAGTCATAAAGACGATTAATAAATACCAAAAATCGATCGTACTTACAAACTGCCGGTCACAAAAATACATACGAGAGACTAACTAACTTTCAACTTTTGGCACATGACAAGGCACTTACGGCGAAACGCTGTCTCCTGAAAAAACTCCATCCCAGGGTAGACAGAAATTGGCTAGTAGCAAACGTCCATCCAGGACGACAGATGAGCCCACAATACCCTGCGACTCCGTTGGCGCCTAGATTTCCCGCCGGTCACATGACCTCAGTCGTTCGTCAACTTTCGTCAGCCAAACAGTGGCTTCCGAATGACTTGCTCGATCGACGAACAAACGGTGACCCGTACAGCGAAATAGCTCCGCAACACTCTGTTTAGTGTAAATATATGTCTAAGTATTTATATACAGATTAACTATTCTGGCTCATACGTTTGCTTTCATACATATAACTGAATCAACTATTATTGTTTAGTTTTTTAAAAAAAAACAGGTAACAAATTTAATAGTGAAAGTCTTTAACAGGTTAAAATAAATATGGAAAGATTAGTGGAATTTTGATAGGTATAAATTTCTCGTCATTGAGACGTAGGTGGAATTTTAACTTTATACTTAAAGTTTAACTGAAATGTCCTTTTTGCTGATGCCTTTTAGTTAGCACTTAGCATGTATGAGTGAGTTTTGCAGCTGTGGTTCATCAATTCTGTGATGACGAAAGCTTTCTCTCCACTCTCTTCCACTGTAGGCGGTTATGCTGGATGCTTTTCTCTCACACTAGCGGCGTTAGTACCACAAATCGTCTGATGGCTTGTAACCACGAACTTTAAACAAATAGAAAGAAACAAATGCCTGCTGAGTACATTTGTTCGCCGCAAACTAACAGGCCCATTGTCATGCGCTCCACCCACCAATGTTAACCTCTCAGAAGAATTAAATGCCCGAGCACGCAGTGTAACTCAGGGAATATGGTGAAAATCCACCCATATCCTTCTGGGTGTTAACTAGGAAATTGCGTCTGGAGTGCGTGAATAATGATTTGCCTGAATTACAATTAGAAAATGTACATAAATCTCTCTCAAGATAATATGTTACACTGGAGGCACATTTGACGTAGTCATCACTCATCACTGCTCCAGTCGGAGTCTGGGGTCGCTCTGCTGTCGGGTTTCCCACACGACGTCAGAAACAATCACCAGCTCTTGCTGTAGTGGTTCATGAATATACTATTTTCATATGTTGAGGTTGCCAGCCTCATATATATCCACTAGCAAGAAAACATGTTAAATTCACGTTTGTAATAGAAATGTTCACAACTTACCCCACATTTTTGGGAATACACAATCTCCTTGCGCAGTTTTCAGATGGACGCGAGCAATTTCGGTGCATATGCTTTCGAATCAATTTCGTCTGAGAAATTCATCTTATGACGGTGTTCTATGAATCACTTGGCCTGGGAAACTAGTAATTCCTCTTCGACGGGTGTTCTGCGATACACTTGGTCTGGGTTATTATTTCTCTTATGACTGATGATCCAATTCCTAGGTTTCCAGTCCTAATATGTAAAGTCCTGGTCCTGATGTTTTACAGTTTGTGTATTTAAATATGCGGGTTTACTCTTAAAGTTTCAGAGTTGCCCAAATACTGTCGATCTGTCACTTTTGATATAGGAATTCTAGGTCCGATCCTTCTCTTCCTGGCTGTTTGGAGTTGCTCGTATGAAGTTGCAAAGCTGTCTGTTCTGTGTTTCTGAGTTCACTAGATTATATCTCTCATTCTCAGTTCAAATCACAGATGGTGTTTTTGCCGAATGTTCCAATAGAATGCATTGTTTATTCTGGCATCTCAAATCAAACCAATCAAATCTCGCTAGCACTGTTTGGGTCGGGAAGTTTTAAATAACCCCTCGCGTATTTAACATATTAATTTTAATATTCACGCGTGACTTCTTTATAATAAGACTTAATATTGTTCCGGCTGCATCTATCTGCCTCCCACAATATTGTGACCATGTTTTCCTGGCGTAATGTCTTTCGCCAAGATGTCTACCCCGACAGGTTATTTAGTTATCGCCTTTATCTGGTCAAACAATGTTTTCTTTCATCGTAAGCACAACACAAGCTTGTGTCAACACGATCAGCAGCTTTTCACTGGCGTCAAATGTTGGACCGACACGTTTCCAAAGATGGTCAGACTGAGAGAATAGAAAAGCGTATGACCGGTATAATTACCTGGTATTATCGCATGTACCTTGCGGAACGTAAACAATTTTGCATGTAAAGCAGATACGTCCGTAGGGGAGTAGAGTGTTAGAGACTTCACCCTACTAGATTCAGCATAGAGAGAAAAAAATGGTGCATAAAATACTCCACATAATAATGAATGAAAGGGCAAAAATTATGCCAAATAACAGCGATGAGTGAGAGGAAGAGAAAAATGAAGAAAAAAGTGAAACTGACGGAGTGGACGTGAGATCGCACAACCGTACCGTCACAGGCGCTTTGTCTTTCTTCATGTGGAGCATGGCATCCTCCACCTCTGCCACAAGTATTGGAGGTCCTTCACAACTGTCCTGGTCTTTCATCATCATACAGCTCCTTGATGTATTCTGTCCATCTTTCTATCATGTTCTCATGAACCATTAACAATGTACCTTCTTTTGATTTCAAACAGCCAGTGACTGTTTGTGTCCTTCTGCCTGTTAACTCATTTATTTGCTTGTACATAGATTTTCGGTTTTGCATTTCAAGCTCTGTGCACTTCTGGTTTAGCTATGCTTCTGTTGCTGTTTTATATTTGTTTACTATTTCCTTATTTAGTCTGTCATATTCTTCATTGTCTTGCTTCTTCTTCCTTCTTGCATCCATCAGTTTTAGCATTTCATCTGTCATCCACTTCTTCTTTGCAGTCCTCTTTACTTCTGGTATTGTCCGTTCGGAAATTTGTGCCCACACATTGAACGTTGTAACTTTGCAACCCCTTGACGGATGTTATTGAAATTTTCTACGTGCAGTTATTAATATATTTTTTGCCCTTACAAAACTCATGTCATGTTCGAATTTTCTTCTTTAAGTTATATAAAAAAAACTCTTACCGTTGTCTGGGTTAATTTTTATTAGTTCTACAGGAAAGTTACAAGATCCGTTCAAAAATTGCGCACTTAATTTTTGTTACAGCACAAGCGATGAAATGTGCTATTAAATATTTTTTTTGTTTGAATTAGTGTAGTGACTACATGTCCGCACGTGTGCGCACCTATTGTACACAGTCGCGAGTAATTATTTCAGCGGCGTGTGCTAATTGCAATGAGTTGGCTGCAACGAAACAAAACGACACCAGCGTATAATATATTAATAAACTAAACTGCATAATTATGAAAAGCGTAATGAATCTGAAATGCAAATTTATCACTTTGCAGAAGGTAACTGTTATATTGTACAGGCATTTTCGCAGAGAGGCTAAGATGGGTTGTTTATACCACGACATCCAAAAACCAGGTAGGAGAACACGAAAGGCCTTGGGTGTGGATAGAAGATCTTTTCGACGTTGGATACAACAGGACGGTGATTGTACAGAGGCTGCGGTTAAGCAAGGAAGGAAGAAAAAAATTGATGATTTTGACAAGGATGTCATTAGACGTTTGATTTTGAAGATGTTTAATGCCAATCACCTTGTTACTCTCAGCATGCTGAAAAGTCGGCTGCAAGCAGAATGCGATATAAACGTCTCAAAAACAACTCTTTGGCAACTTGTCAGAAGTGTCGGCTTCACTTTTAGAAAAACGTCTGGCGGAAGGAATTTTTTATGTGAAAAAGCACATCCGGTTGCAGCTCGAAGCAAATACCTTAGACAAATTCGTGAGAGAAGGCAAGACGGCTATGATATAGTGTATTTGGACAAATCTTGGGTTAATGCTCATCATACGAACGAGAAAGAATGGCAATCTGTTGACGGAGACCATAGAAGGAAAATTCCCAGCAACAAAGGTCAACACATTATATTAGCACATGCTGGCAGCAGACAGAATGGGCTTGTCCGTGAAGCAGAGCTTATTTTTCAATCAAAGTCTGTAGATGGTAGGGACTACCACAGTGAAATGAATGGGCAAATTTTTCGAGATTGGATAGTGAATACACTTCTCCCGACTCTAGAAAGGCCGTCTTGCCTGGTGATGGATAATGCGCCTATCATAATGTTCTGGCGCAGGAGGATAAAGCTCCCACTTAGGCAAGCACGAAAGACGAAATCAGGAGGTAGCTTGTGAATGAGAATATCTTCGCTGACAACAGCTATTTAAAACCAGAGTTGTTGCAGCTTGTGAGACAGAGGAATAAGACAAAAGTGTATCTGATTGATAAAATCATCCAAGAGCAGGGGCATGTTTCTCTTCGACTCCCATTCTCACCTTAACCCAATAGAGCTGGTTTGGGCTAGAGTTAAAGGGCAAGTGGCCGCCCAGAACATCACTTTTAAAATGTGCGATGTTAAAGACATGACTCGTGAGGCCTTTTCACGAATAGACACAGAGTACTGGGCTAAATGTGAAGAACACGTGCTACAGGAAGAAGAAGATTGTGGCCGGGGGAGTGGACGGGAACGGCACCAAATCAAGTTAGATGTGACCGGGCTTAGTCACGGTGACAAATCAAGTCTAGTGTGACAGGGTGAGAATGGGGCGGAATCTTTTATCAATGTTCATCTGTTGTTTTACTGGCGACTGCCAGAGATGATGATTACAGAATAGGAACATAACCCAGGTGGTTCTTTTGGAGACTCGTAACTGTGTTTATGTTTTTAGGCTGCATGATCGTCGAAAATATGGTAACATTCTTTTCTCTATTACCTGATGTAAACAAACGACACTTCCTACTGACGTTCAGGAAATAAGTTCAAGCTGGATTAAATATGAATGAACACCTTTATTAAGTGTCTGCACACTCTGACAACTTCATAATAGTTCATAAATACATGTGCTTCTGTGGTATACAAACCAGTCATCCCAAGAAATAACACACAGCCATTGAACTTACAAGATGGTCCAAACCCCAAAATCACTGCCTCGCTCGTCTCGTGCCTAAAACCAACTCACTTAACCCCCTTCTCTCAAACCATCACTTCCGTCCTAACTACTGGGCAATTCTACCCCAAGTTCGATGACGTCGTTTCTTAACCTTAATTAAATCACTCATAGTATATGTGACTAGTGTTATTACACTAACTAGACACGTTCAAATACTTAGTGTTTAATCTTGCTAAGTATTCTTACCCTAACTATAATTAAGTGGCAGCACCTTAGTGTTAATCCGACGTAACAGTCCGTACTGTCACAAGATTACTGGCAGCGAGATGGCTTGCAGTTTATCCAACCAATAACTCAACTGTTGTGAACTTATTGAAATCGTCCGATTCGGAATGAGGCACGTCGATCGCATTCCTTCGTTTGTGATAAACTAATTTCATATGCCAATCTATAATAACACATAAACAGTTACGATTTGTCATAGCTTCCTGATGATTTACTGCTATCATGGTTCATTATCAGAATATCATTCCTCGTATCAAAATCACGTGAACAACCAATCACACATTTAGGACACGCCTTTGAACCGTCTTGTCACTCAAATGTTGTGATTTACTGTATGAATTAATGTTACGGGCAGATTTAGGCAAATGTTCCAAGAAGATCAAAGAAAATCGCTGTTTTGCAAATTTCGCGACAGCTATGGATGTAATGATCGCAAAATCTTAATTGCATGGAAAATCTAAGACTGCATGCAAAAATTCATGTCCATACAACAAACAGTTTTGGAGAAAATTGACGCTTTCTGTGGGCACGAATTTCCGAACGGACTATACGATTTCTTTTGATGTATTGATTCCTTTAGCATTTCCCACTGTTCATCTATACTCTGTATTTTTTTCTATTGCATTGTACCTATTCTGTATTGTAATGTTGTATCTTTCACTCATTTCCTTATCTGATTTAAGTAAGGCTAAGTTTGACTTGTTGTTTGAAGCTCGCTTTACTTTCTTCAATTCTATTCTAAGTTTTCCTATAACTGGTACGTGATCGCTGTTGCAGTCTGCACCTTGCCTAGTTTTCACAGATTTCAACCTGTTTCTAAATCTCCTGTATATTAGTATGTAGTCAATCTGATTATTGGGAGCCGCGGTAGCATAGTGGTTAGTGCACTGGCTTCCTAGCGCAGTGGTCTATGGTTCGATCCCCAGATGAGGTGGGAATTTTTTAGGCCACAAACGGCTCCTGGGTCGACCCAGCCCCAAATGGGTACCAGAGCAACTCTGGGAAGGTTAAGGCGGCCGGCGTGATGCCGACCACATCACCCCTAGTGTGCCGATGGTCAAGATAATATGGGCCTAACACCATATTCCCAATATGCCTCAATGGGCGTGTAACGGGTTCCTTTACCTTTACCTTTAATCTGATTATTAACATTGTTCCCTGGACTTTTCCACGTCCAAAGGCGTCTAGGATGCTACTTAAACCAGGTGTTTCATACTATCATATCATGTGTTCTTGCCCGTTCTATCAGTTTATCACCTCTCTCATTTCTTTCTCCCAGGCCATAACCACCAGTCACATCATCAACTTCATCATTTCCAACTTTTGCACTTGTCTCCAAGTATAACATTTGTCTTATGAAATTTACACTGAGTCATTGCCATATCAAGTTCATTGTAAAATGTATCTATGTCTTCTACTGTAATATCTGTTGTTGGGGCATATATTTGTATAAAATTGATATCAATTGGTCTGCCACTCAGTTTAACTAACAAGACTTGATCTGATATTGCCCAAAATCCCTTTTCTATTCTTGCCCTTTCTGAATTCAATACCATGCCTACTCCTCTTTCATGTTTATTTCCTCCAGAAAAAATTATTTTTTAATTGTTAGAATACATGTCACCTGTTCCGGTATATCTCATTTCACATAGCCCTAATACATTTACATTCATTCTTTCCATTTCCATCTTGATGTTATCTAATTTTCCAGTCTGCATTAGTGTCCTAACATTCCAAGTTCCTATGTTTAAGTTATCTTTAATTCTACAGTAATTTTGCTAACAGTAGCTTGATGACGTTCAGGTATCACCTGTAGCACGTGATGCTCCCCCTACCGGACGAGATGATTCCTCTGGAAACCCCCTTAACGCCGTTGTCTTTTTCTAGAAAGTTGTTTTGTTTCATGATTGTACAAGGGATAATACGACGGTAGTTTCCTGTTGCTTGCCGTCGGTTTGTGTACGGTTGTCTCCGCTAGCCTTTGACTAAAAAAGTCAAACCCACAAGGCAGTGGGGAGGGAAGAGGTTAAAGCGCCTCCATCTCGCTGGTTGTCACATCATAAAGCTTCAGAGGTGATTTGATACAGACAGCTGTTCCTCACAACTGTCCCACCTCGCCCTCAGTAACAACCACCTGTTTTGGTTCACGGCTGATTATTCAATATTCACAGCTAACCTCTATATCTAGAGGCCATTCAACCATCAACCACCCGGTTGACGCGCCTGGTAGGAGGACAGGTTCCTTCCCCAGGGAGTTTTTTCCCACACTTGGCAAAAAAGTTACCGCTGAAGAAAAATAGAACTAATGATTTCCAAGAATAATATAACATCTGGAGACTTAGTTACAGTTTTGTTGTCACGTGATGCTGTCTGCAATTTCAAACAGTTTTGTTTTCACGTGATGCTGACTGTAATTACAAACAGTTTTGTTGTCACGTGACGCTGACTGTAATTACAAACAGTTTTGTCTTCACTTGACGCTGGCTATAATTACAAACAGTTTTGTTTTCACGTGACGCTGACTGTAATTACAAACAGTTTTGTCTTCACTTGACGCTGGCTGTAATTACAAACAGTTTTATTTTCACGTGACGCTGACTGTAATTACAAACAGTTTTGTTTCCACGTGACGCTGACTACTTACAAACAGTTTTGTTTTCACGTGACGCTGACTGTAATTACAAACAGTTTTGTCTTCAGGTGACGCTGGATGTACTTACAAACAGTTTTGTTGTCACGTGACGCTGACTGTACTTACAAATGAGTCTGGTCTTGATGTGAGTTAATATTTAGTACAGCAGCTCATTTCTCAAGTGATATACACTGTAGTACTTCCGCATAGTAAGGGAGGCAACTCAAAAAATGTAAAGTCTGTCAATCGAGTGGTTAGAGCGCTGGTATCTCGAGGCATAGATGTCGGGTTCGATTCATGGTGTCGACATGCTCCAGTCTACCCAGCTGCAAATGGGTACCTGACTTTTCTCTTGAGTTGGGGAAGAAAACGGCAACGAGGAACAAAACTGGTAACCCATCTCTCGATGCTGGACCTAGTATAGTGAGGTCTCTAACCCTTCACTCCGCTACGGCAGTATCTGCTATGTGACAACCTTGACCTTTTTTACCAATGGGAGCATGCTTGGCATTCTTAAGTTCTGTCCCTTGTTGGCGTCAATTTATAGTGGGCCAGTAGAAAGACTTAATTGGATGAGTTAGACCACTTCTGTTATAAACTTCACTTTTTCCATCTTCCCATAATTTTTCCATAGTCTTTCTTGTCCTGATAGGCTACCAAGATGATCTAGCAAGCAATGCGTGTAATGTTGATATATATTTTCTGTTTGCTTTAATTCTAATTTTCCTGAATGTTTTACGTCAGTGTGTTGAACACATACATAATCGCGGTCAACTTTTCAAATGTGGTTCCTTCCGATCTTACCATGACCTGTGTTAGTAGCTACCAAATTCTAGATCACGAATCTCGCTAGTTGGAATCTCCTTCATCTGTGCTTTATTAGTTCACATTGGCTATTTCAAATCAATCAAATGCACTTAATTCAACCTGTGAAAAATACAACATAAGAATGTTGTTTCAGTCAAAGACAGAAACTATGAAAATAAGCAGATCGTCAGGCCCACTCTACATACATGTCAACAACACCAGGTTCAAGAGTTCAAGAAGCATTTTTACAGAAAATGGAAGAAATAATAGAGAAGTTTAAATAAGATGTCAAAAAGCCAGTGCTACGGTGACTTACCAACTGTCACCACAACTCAAACATCACACCATCACTATGGAAACTAAACGGCAGCTGTTAAATAGTATATTCTTACCAACTCCTTGCTATCAGTGTCAACCATGGTCCCTGATCAAAACACAGGAAAGTAAAATCACATTTTGTGATTGGTTTGGTTTGGTTTTAATTACAATCTTCATTGCACACGGACTACGCCATCGGGGCTTCTATCTCTTCCCTTAGATCACATAAGGAGGATCTCAGCACAGTGTACGAACTCCGTAGCGCCGGTGAGAATCTTAAAGTGTGAATCACACATTCTATAAATATTTTCGTGCTGGGAAGTTTTCTCCGCCGCAGGTGACCTTTGTCTTTACTGACTGTGTGTGGTACACCACTCTGAGTGGAGACCTCCCAGTACCAAAGACTGCTGTGCCTGTCTTCAGATTTGCTCCTTTCCTCAGACCTACGGGTCCTGAGAGTTCCTCTATAAATGCCTTTGTGCAGATGAGGAAGGACATCCCTCGAAACCTTCGGGTATATGAGGCTTTGTCCATTTTGGCTGGAAAGACGTCTCGATAGTTCGCAGGTTTTATAGCGAATATGAGTACACATGAGGGCAAGTTCGGGCACAATGGGATAATCACCTATTTGCCAAGTCACTTCGATTACATGTCCACCCATGGGCCTTGTGCACTTGGGTACCCTCTACACCTCGTTTCACGGGGTAGAAGAGGTTCCGATTATGAGATGAGATGAGATGAAGTTTTCTAATTTTTAAATTTTACCAGAGTAGCGGCCTTATGACCTACTCTTAAAGTTTTACAATTACCATGGGATTTTTAACGCGCGCAACTGATTTCGATCATCGTACTACCTCCCTCAGCTTTATGAATTTCCTGTACTCCCTAGAGAAATGATATCAGAGCAATTATCGGAACTACATCCGGCATAAAGTATATAGCGAAACAGAAAATTAACTGGTTTGTCCATCTGATAAGAATAGGGACCGAACAATTACCACTACGCGCCTACAACAGTAGGAGATCTGGTTTCAAGGCTTTGGTGAAGATCAAGAGGCAGATGAATATAACACGGGCTCACTGCAACCAACACGTCACACTTGGCTCAACGACGCAAACTTCAACTTCCTACTCCGCTTCACGGCATCAGAAGAATGGAAAAATTTTAAAAAGGGAAGTAAGTACGTATTTGCTATTTTGGCCGAAGACGGAATGTAGGTGTACTTCTTCTTCTTCTTCATCCTCGTTCGCCCTCAGACCTCCACATTTATGACTCTAATAAAGGCAGCAGTCAACTCAAGGTTCCCGACATCTCCAAACAGTTTTTCGTTGATAGAAGTGGGTTGTTGCCATATGCTACCCCGTTCATTACTGTAGGTTGGGCAGTACTGCAGCAGGTGTTCGACTGTCATCGGGCTGGTACCGCAGGTGCAGAGATCTGTTGCACCAATTTTGTATTTGTGGTACAGATGGTATCTCAATCTGTTGTGACCAGTGCGTAGTCGAAAAATGATGACCTGTTCTTTTCTGGATAGTTGATGATATGCGTCATTTTTCAAATGTCCCGGGTGCTCTCTTTCCCATTTGGACTTGAATGTAGCCTTTATAGTGGTCTTTGCCGTTGCGTAAGTTGTCTCTATATCATTTTGCTGTAAGGCACCTCCTTCTTTAGCAAGTCTATCTGCCTCTTCATTTCCTGGTATGTTGCAATGGGCTGGTATCCACTGGATAGTGCACTTCTTGAAGCATTCGGCCAGTCTTTCAAGGGAGATTATCAGATCTTTCAATCCTTTAGTTTGGTGGCTCTTCAGCGCTGATATTATTGAGAGGGCATCTGAAAAGATTACTATCTGTTTGTCTGCCTGTGCTTTGCATTCAATAAGAGTTTCAGCTGCCTGTTTCAGGGCTTCTGCTTCAGCACAGAAGTTGTTGCAGTATTTTCCAGTGGCAATTGCCATAGAGTGAATTCTATTCTTTAATTTTATGAGGATGCCGGCACCCCCATTTTCAACTGCATTTGTTGCCGAACCATCAGTATATGCATGTGTCCAAAGCTTCGATGGAAATGTTTGGTCAATATACTTGGTTGCTATACACTTTTTTTGTGTTTCTGTCTGTGTTCCCTTACCTTCAATGCCTGGAATATCAGATTTTAACTTAGGAAAGCATCTTATTTTCCACAGTGGGATAGTTGAGCTTGTTGGGATTTTCTTTGCAACTATACAGTCCGACAACAGTTTTTCATCAGAACGTCCTCGACTTAGAGATACCCCACTCGACATAACGTATAACAACTTGGTACATTTTCTGCATATCAATGAGAAGCATTTAGAGACACATGTACTACTAATACGAACATTCTACTGCCGTAAGAAGAAAAAAAAACTTAAAGCATTCAGCGAAGAAGAACTATCGGCAACTGTTTGGAGATGTCGGGAACCTTGAGTTGACTGCTGCCTTTATTAGAGTCATAAATGTGGAAGTCTGAAGGCGAACGAGGAAGAAGAAGAAGAAGAACTATCGGCGATAACGTCAAGAATATTCAGTAATACAAAGTTATTACAAGCACGCAATATAGTTTTGAAAATTATATCATTCAATTAAAGTGGATGATTGCCTATATGACTGACTTGACTTTGATCCACTGCCACTGAGCGTCATCTCTTGGTGATCTGATTACCTATATACAAACATACTGTAGCGAATTTGGCTCAAATATGGCCACTAAAATTATTTTTTTTAATATGTCGGTCTGCCACATCAGAAAGTATAACAAGTACTTATATATACATGATATATCGTTTTCCTTTTTGCTGGTATCTGAAGGATAGAGACATCACTGCAAGCTGGTCCCTAGCAGGAGGCCTGCACCATCACGTGCGTCCACTCTTGTAGCGTGGTTTATGTATCAATGTGTTTTACATCATCAGGGATCCAGCAGTAATGCTTTTTTTGTCTGTGTTCTGTGAGAGCTCTGGAAACTACACTGACCTATATGTATGAACAATCCTAGGAAGTCAGACAAAGAAATAGTTCGTTTATTTGCGTGTCTGTTTGTTCTTTAATGTTCTGTGTCAGAAAATAAGTGTGAAAATAAACATAAACTGCAACATTCCTCCATAATAATCAAAAGTTTCATCTCTTCTATTATCTGCCAGGTTAGTCACTACAGGTTCTCCATTTCGTGGCCACGTGTGCTGCCAGATGGGACAACCAAATTTATCAACAAACCCGGTTTGGATTATTATCACAGGTAATACTCTGCGAAACTCTGCTGTTAGTTTGTTCTGGCAAAAGTGGTATATGTAATTAATCGAAAGGGGGGTGGGTGGGGAAAGGAGAGAAATATGGATGATGTAATAAACACTGAGATTGCGGCAGATAATGATGATGACGATAAATGAAAGATGGAAGGAAGAGAGTCATCTATGTCCCTTATGTCATTGTTAAGAACAAGATTTATAGTTCTCTTTTAATGTCTAGGATTATACTTAATTTCTCGTTCTGATCACATATTGGCTCAATGAATAAATATTACCTTTGAATTGCTATTCGTGTTTGAGTGTTTCTTTCCAACTTTCCTGTTTAAATCTGGCTTAGCCATTCCAATATAATCGTTTGTATTTTGACGTGTATTCGTGTCTATTACTGTGAAGAACTCTCAACTTGATATAACAAACACTAATGATGAATCTGAAATCTTATATAGGTTCTTCAACGATATTGTTAATAACGACTTGCTTTTATTCCACACATATAGCTGTCATGAATCACAACATGCTCCAATGAGTTTACTATTAGGTACTCAGTAGTACGAATCGACTTCTTATATTTAGATATTTCCTTTCTACACAAATTTCCTATTTCGATACCTTTGACGATACTTGTAATAACATTTTTCCTGTGTATTTCTTAAATATAATTTTCTGTGTCCACTAATCTCTTCTGGTTATGGTCATTATCGACCTAATAAAACAGTTTCATCACTTCGTAATATTTTACATATGTTCACATAGGTGCTGCTGACCATGGGAACATTTGGAATTTCTTAAGAAGTCATCTCTCTTTATATTTATAGCCATCTCGGCAAAATACAGCGAATAATACACTTACTTTAGAGTCAAATCCAGACTCATGAAATACATGTAGAAGTAGACTATGCTACACTTTAAGTGGACTTGGCCCCATATTCTGACACGTCTGTACGCTGTAAGGCGTGGACACAATCTCCCTTTCGTCATCCCTAGTGTGATAAACGAGCGCAAAGGCCTTATTGCTTTATCTTTTCCTACATCTTTCGTATAGTATTTTCTCCGACATTTGCTCTTTCATCCCACATTTGCTATCCCATATTTGCTATTTCATCGTTGTGAGTAATCGCGACCGGTATCTTGAGAACCACATTTGCATTCTTTCATCGGGGGAAATAAAGTCCTTTGATTGAGTCCATATACCTGACATTATCGTTTGAAGCCCACATTGCATCGTGATAAATATGGTGAAAACACATCTTGTCATCCCAATCAGACATATCTTTGCGGCTAGCGACGGGTCACCACATTGGACGCCCAGATTGGCCAGGTGAAAACGTCTCATGCTGTAATGGTGTTATCTTTGGTCGGCCGCTGTTCAGACAAGCGTTGGGTTACCACATTGGACGCCCAGCTTGGCCAGGTGAACAATAAACAATCAGAGAGTAAGGTGACAGCAATTTGACAGCACTTTTGCATTAGTCCGCCAATTATCTCCATACCTGTTTGTCAAACCACACCCACGTTTGCACTGACGGGACAAGAGCGATCCTGTGAATGAGTGACCAGAGGGGCTATTAAGGATTGGTTGGTATGGGCGGAGCTGGATGTCAGGGATCCAAGAAACCCACATTGGATTTCCAGAAATATAATCTACCGCGTAGCTTGCTAGAGGAAGGAGTCCAGTTTTTACATTGTGAGGAAGAGATTAAACCCAAAAACGCCTAGCCCAAATACTCACAGCTAAAATGTGCGAAAGATAGAGTTTCAAATAATTCTTTGCATAACTGATTAATAAAATCAGAAGATTTTCCTAGAAGATGATAGGATGATAGGAGGTAATTAATAGTTCATACTTCACCTTCATCATCATCACAGTCTCCCATGCGCACACACACTCATGCACAAGATATTTAACATCATTAGAATTGAACTCAGAGAGAGATCAATAATGAGCAGTAGTATAAATGAAAGTCAACCAGTGATGTTAAATGTGAAAAACTTACGAAGACTTTTGTGTGTCTTCAGTTCATCAGAAGTCTAAGTCTACACGCAACGTGTCTGACGTCTAACCAGAAATAAGTTATCAAAAACGGACATTTGGCTAGCAGAATTCGCCATAGGACATCTTTCATTCCTCAATTAAAAAGGAATATTGTCTCAACCACAAGTCAGAAGGTGGACGCAGCATTTTTCGTCACCATATACTGCTGGCTTACAAGTTCAATACATCGTTATCACAAGTTCAATACAGAATCATCATAAATTCAAATCACTCGAAAGATCAGTATTATCTGAAGTCAAGCAAAAGAGCTCAAAAGAGGAATCGCACATTTATACCAAGTGCATCACACTCTTAAGCGCATTCTATGAAGCAGACTCTAAAATATATTTTATGAATCACGACTACATACGCAAGATTATGAGTCTACATATCACTAACAATTCGTGAAGATATCCAGTCTGGCCAGTACCGTCGGGAGATTAGACAACAGACCTTTTGTTCATATGACAGCTATTAACTGTTGATCAACACTACCGAGATATACTCAAACAGTGAAGGAATATATATATCTATGGTCAACGTTCTCAGTCCGACAACAGTTTTTCATCAGAACGTCCTCGACTTAGAGATACCCCACTCGACATAACGTATAACAACTTGGTACATTTTCTGCATATCAATGAGAAGCATTTAGAGACACATGGACTGTGTAGATTATTCGCCATTTTGGTAACACGTATCATATCAAATCATCATCATTTCACTTTGCACCAGTTCATTCTTAATTAACTACTACTTAATTAACTGCAATTTTATTATCTCATCTGTGTGTTTTGTGTGAATCGTCTTTCACCATCATCACGTTCTAACCATTACTAACCCTATATGTGGGGATATTTCATTAATAAACCCAACGATCGTTTGATCATTATCTAGTTTGTTAATGTATCACTCGTGCTGTCGGTGTTACATATTCACATATAGGAACATTTCTCTACTCAGATGAGGTTGGGGGCTTTTTCTTTACGGGATCTAAGGGCTGAAGCTAAGGTCGTGGGGAAACAGAACTCTTTCCATAATTATTTAGAAAACACTGTCTAGTGGAAAGCATTTGCATTCCTGTCTTCTTGTCCCTATCTCGAATAGGTCTTTATTCTTTCTTAACGAGCCAATTTCTAGAGACCTTATATCTAATATCTCATAGACTATTCCTGGCAAAAACTGCTGTTGTAGTTGCCTCAGTACTCACCACACGACAATTGTGGACTCGTCTTGGGATTGGTGAACCCGGACTTAGAAGTGTGATAAATCATATTTTCATCCCTGTTATACAGTTGCGATAATTGCAAAATTTGTTGGCATTTTGAGGGATTACCTTCTAGACTGACTCTTACTATAATTTGTGTATTTCATAGAGGGGATAATTTATATCTCTAAAGCACGAGTGATACTTTTTAAATTAAGTATCAAATGGACAGAGTAAACACTTGTTGAGAACAGAGGATACTGTCGGGAACTGATTTTTTTTTTCTTTTTCTGTAACTGCTGGGAAAATTTTTATCATAAATATTTAGCAAATTTTTCATAGAAACTTTGAGATAATCTGTTATATAATTTTTAAGAATACGCTGAGTGAGTGATTTTTTCAAGAACTATTTTAACTTGATTACTAATTTAAACCTAGCTTGTTTTAAAGAGAAAATTACTTGTGCGAGGATAATAAATTTGTTTGAAGGTCACTGCCAATTTTTCCCTTCGCGAACCCGTACTTCATATCATGTCAGATGCCGCAAAAATTAGAACTAGTTTAATGGAGGCAGGGCGTGAATACGGGTTAAGTGGAAAAGATCTGATGAAATTTGTGAGTGAGGAGACTGATAAACTCCATGCAAGAGAGATGGAAGTGCAGAAACTTGCAATGGAGAAGGAGAAGGCCGCAGCAGAAGCAGCGGAGCGGAAAGCCGCAGCAGATGCAGCGGAGCGGAAAGCTGCAGCAGAAGCAGCGGAGCGGAAAGCTACAGCAGACGCAGCGGAGCATAAGCCGCAGTAGACGCAGTGGAACGGAAAGCCGCAGCAGAAGCACCGGAGCGGAAAGAAGCAGCAGAAGCAGAAGAGCGTAAAGAGAAAGCCACAGCAGAGCATGCACTTAACTGAAGCAACTGGAAATCCAGGGACAGACCAATCAGATAGAGCTGGCAAAAAGTGCAGCGGCTTCCAACTTTGATGGAGGGTACTCACCCCGCTCAGATGGTGTGCCTACTTCGCAACCTGCGCCACCCAATGCCATGAACCTTCCGCTGGAACCTTTTTCAGGAAGGAACGATACCATGGACGCCTTTTTAGACCGCTTTGAACGCTTTGCAACAGGGTTTGGACTGGAAGAACGGAAGTGGAACTTGAAACTTTCCCAGGGCCTAAGAGGAGCCGCCTACGAAGTTTTTAATAAACTTCCGGCCGGAGAGCAAGATAACTATCAGGCATTGAAAAAAGCTCTCTTGGGGAGGTACGAGCTTCATTCAGAGGGTTACCGAAAAAAAATTTCGAGGTTCTAGGAAGGAGGCCGGAGAGACTTTCTCACAGTTCGCAGCCCGTATTGAACACTACCTAGTGAAGTGTTGTACACTGGGAAACTTTACCGAGAACTATGACGGGTTGAAAGAGCTGATTGTGATAGAGCAACTAAAAGAGTCTATGTCGGTGGAAATGCGTAGATTTCTCACTGAAAACAGCGCTGACCGGTTAGAAAATATTCTTACACAGGCAGAGCGATTCCAAAATGCTCTCATTGAGTCTCAAGGAGCCAGAAAGAAGTTTTTGGATCAGGCGCCAAAGCAACCTTCTCGCTCCCAACCAGACCAACAAAGCAAAGGACCCCACATCTCGCATAAACAGCATGCAAAACAAGATAACTACAAAGAGCAAAACAAGAAAAATGCTGCGCCACACCAGAGGCAGGGAGATAAATGGTGCAAGTACTGTCGCTTGAACAATCACAACACTAATGAGTGCAAGCCCAGACCTCCTCCCCAACATGCTGCCTGTCTGCAGACAAAGTCGTCACCCCGGAAGGAGCAGAGGACCGGAAACGTTTCTCATCCTCCCGTCATCGAATCAGTCCTCGTAAACGGACAATCTGTGGAGTGCCTTTATGACACAGGACTTGCTTTCGATGCGGTGGTAAGGGCATCTGTTGTCACCCCTGACCAGTGTTAAGGGGCGTGTGTCCGTTGTTGCTGGGGTTGTTTTAGTTTGTTGCAGGATCCATTTGTTAATGGTTGCATTATCATTGTCCTTATATGTCAACGCCCAACTTGTAATTAATAAATACTATTGCAAAGTCTGGCCATGTCTATTAATTCCTTAATTCTCATTCATTCTTTTAATCATCGTGCTTCTATTGTCTATTACGCGAATGCTGGGTACTGGTTAGAACTGGTGAACAGTGGAATAATATTGACTTGATAAGTCCAAGTATTCGAGTCCACAAATCCGACATTTATTGACGATAACACATCACAAGTATTATTCATTACAAGCATACATCTGCAATTAAATACATTTGAATCCATATAATATTCTCAGTCCGTGTCCAGTAAATGAATTAGTATATACAGAACAGCATAACTATATGCACGCGCGGTTGGGGATTCCAACAGCCAACAGTGAGCGTATGAGTCTGACGAATATAATTGTTGCGTACGTTTTTACCTAGGGGGGTAGTCGTCGGTCCTGCCAATGTACGCACCAGTCTTGATATAGTTTTATTATTTGTACGTGCGATTTATTCACGCACCGACGTGCACAATGCAGAGTATGTGTTGCTCTTTGCGCACGGGTAACCTAGTTTGAGAAGGGAGTCCTACGTCATGATCTGAAAGGGGCAGTCCGGACGATATGTCCGTGGAATATTTCGTTTATCGTGGCAAGTCTGTGGAAGCCATTCGTTTGTTACAATATTGGTCTTCAGGTCGAAGCCAATATTGGAAGTAATATGTAAGTTGTCGCCCCGTCGTATTGTATGATTAGCATATTCAAACCTGTAATTTTAGGCGACTCATTGAGAGAATCTAGCGGGAATTCATCTTGTTATGATATTCCTAGAATGGACCAAAAGGAGCTATGAGCCTCTATAATCTATCGTAGACGAAGAATTCCTACGAGGGAACCAAGTTATTGGAGTTTATAATTTATATTAAAATGCCGTTATGCCCGTGCCAAAGTCGTGGCATGAGTTTGTGGAGAGGTTAGTTAAAACCCAAAGTACTAACCCAGATGTATCTTCATATCTACGCCATTGTTATTATATTTTGAACTTACGTTGTAAGTATTGAAGTCTTGGATCAAGACAGTCTTTTGTTAGATGAATGCGGGATTCAGTGATATGAGAATCCGTACTTAGTTGGATGTCCTCAGACAAGGTCAACGGACATTATTTTACTGTTCAAACATAACATGAACATTATTGGATTCTTATTAATTGAATGTAAGGAAGATGTTTGAAAGGGATCTGCCACAATACCTAACCACCATCATAGATGTATATAATTTTCGTCATGAACATCATTACTATGCCTCCATGTTGATGTTATCCGTCAAGAACATTGTCTCGTATTGTTGAACTTATACCGTCAAATAAAATATGTTAAACTGTACCATCCGCCTTACAGTTTACTTCAGTTCACAGCAGGCCTTGATTGACATGCCTGACGTTATACTCCATTACCTGTTGAACTAATTTGACAGTTCATTTTGCATTTGCGTTTTAGCAGCACGATCAAACAGTCATCTGTAGACCCAGAGGAAATCGGTCTAACAATAATATTATGGACTGTTTAATAATCTTTCCTTGAAGTCGGTTATATACTAACCTTATTATCTTATTTCCTTCACCTAACTTTGGACTGACCCTGAGTCCTTACTTCGAAGTAAATATACATATATACGGCAATACAATGCCCAACACTGGAAGGATATAGACGCGTCTTCACAGCTTGACGGTCAACGTAAAAAGGGTCTCGTATCTAAGTCACGGTGCGTGACCTATCAACGCTAACATGTCATAAATCGATCGTGTACATAGCGTTCAGTAGTCCGTGAATTCTTAACATCAAATTATATTAAATGCTGTGACCCTAGAAATAGCACACTGCCAACCATAGCAGACGACTTCAATAAAATACCGTAACAATTCCATGCCCGCCGGGAAAAAAAAATCTATTAGAAAGATTTTTTTGAACTATCTTACTCAAACATATGAAAAATTTAACAAAAACCCGACCTATGGCCTAGGATGTTCTGTCTAGAACAGTGTCGTGGTCATGTCGATAATATATCAGTCATGTAATATATTAACAGTCATGCTATACATGTAAGTTAAATTACCCAAAGGATTGTCAACAGTCGTTAAATAATTAACTCGTTAATTAACGTAAGTGTTAACTAAGTACGAAAGTGAGTTGTCATGAAATTATTATAACCAATTAAAATTAAACTAATTACTCATAGTATTTGTGTAAGGAATCAAGTTATTGAAAATCTAATTAACGAAAGTGAAAGAAGATGTCATAAGAAAAAGACAAAATGAGGAGTAAAGACAATTAAAGTGCAGAAAAAATAAGGTATAAAATCAGTAGGTGGTGTTTTTGAGATTAAATATGTGTGTAGAGTAATTACTAACTACTTAACTTAATTAACTAAATAATAATATATTATATCATTATCACATTCATAATTACATCTAAGAATATTATATAAGAATTGTGTGAGATTCATTTGTTTTCTTTCTTACATTTTTTTCATATTTCGTTTTCTTATTTTTTTCTCACATTTCAATTCAATTTTATTTCTTTATTAATTCAATCAATAAGTAGAAACTAAATAATCTTGGATATGAAGATCCAGACGTCGTTATTTTCCTGAAGAATTTACGGAAAGTTCCATTAGAAAACTGTTCAAATGTTCCAATCCTGAATGAATATAACGTTCATAATGTTCAATTAGTCATGTCACATAACGACATTTGTCCAACTAGACTTCAGATATTCTATCCAACTATCTTGGTACCAGTTGTATTAGGAATGGACACAAGCCAAAGTCCACGTGTAAATACGAACAATATGTCTCTTGCTTTCATTAATTTCGTTTGACAAACGTCTCTATCGTTTGTTTCTCTGAATAATCGTTGACGTTTCATTCATAGGTCGATAATTCGTTGATCGGATTCTGTCTCTTGTTATAATTACTTTTGTCAATTGATTTGAAGACTATCAGCATTCATGAATCGTCTTCCGAAGGATTTCTTGAGAGTACGTCGACCACGATGTTTTCTGTACCCGATATGTATTCAATGGTGAATTCGAAGGGTTGTAGGAGGATAGCAAACCTCGTAAGTTTCGGGCTTTTGTGATTAGAGCAACGTAACGATGCCACCGCCTTCTGATCTGTTTGGATCACGAAGGGAGCACCCAGTAGGAACTTTTCCAGTTTATTAATTGCCCAAACGACAGCCAACAACTCTTTATCCACAGTCGAATATTTGGTTTCTGGCGTCTTGAGTTTGCGTGAGATATAAAGAGAAGGATGTAGTAAACCGTACTAGGAACCGTTTGAATACGTCCCGCTCCAATAATATGTCCCAGGAAGGTTATCTCCTGAAACGCAATTTGTATTTTCGTAAGTTTAGCGGTTAAGTGATTATCCCTTAGTATTTCTAAAACACATCTAAGCCCCGAAAAATGTTCCTCAAATGACGAACTAAATAAGCATATGTCGTCAATGTATGTAATGATGTCTGGTACACCTGATAAAATTTTTCGCATCATACGAATAAAGGTAGCTGGAGCGTTCACAAGCCCAAAAGGCATCACATTCCACTGGTAAAGACCTTGTGGAGTGGAAAACGCTGTGTAATATTTAGCTTTTTCTGTTAATGGTATCTGCCAGTAACCTTTAGTTAAGTCTATCTTAGTGAACATTGTTGCGTTGGATAGACGAGGAAGTAAATCGTCAAGAAGTGGATGTGGTTCGCTATCAACTACGGTTTGTGCATTTAATTTCCTATAGTCAACGCATAACCTAATGTTGTTGTCCTTCTTTCGGACAATGACTAATGGTGAAGAAAATGGAGAGTTACTAGGCTCAATAATACCTAGAGACAACATCTGCTCACGTTCTTGAGTTGTTTTACTAAGAAAATGTAGTGGGACAGAATAGGGATGTACACGGATTGGTGTATCATCATTAAGAATAATGTCGTGAGAGATCGCTGATGTGCGACCAGGTACGTCTGTCAGCACATCTTGGAATGATTGTAAGAAATCAGCAATCTTCTGATGCTGTTGCGGTGTAACCGAAGAAGAGATGGTTACATCCCGCCAAGATTCAGTAGGTTGTACTATCGGTACAGGTAACGCCATCTGTACCTCGGGAAAAGAAGATTCTTCTTCCTGAATTACTGAAAGATTAGAATAGTTACAGGTAGGTACTGTGTCATCTAGTTCGTGAAAAATAGATTGTAGGTGTTCTGGACGAGTATGAAATTGTTTAAGCATATTTATATGATATATTTTTCTATGTCCCTTAATATCTAGGACATAGTCGACATCAGAAATCTTATCCATAACCTGGTAAGGACCATTCCATGACACAAGTAGTTTATTGTCATTATGTGGAAGTAAAACATAAGCCTGATCTCCTGGAAATAATTGACGTAATCGTCTAGTTCTATTTTGCAGAGTACGAGCTTTCACTTTTGCAGCCTCAGAAGAAGCTGTTGCCATCTGGCAAGATTCAATAATGTTATTACGGAGATTAATTACATACTCGTATGATGACTGGATGTCCTGAGTCATCTCGGCGTCAATTAATAAATCTTTTATTAGTCCCATAGGACCTCTTGGTGGAGCACCAAAAACTAATTGGAATGGAGAGAAGCCAGTTTGTTCATGTGGCACTTCTCGATAGGCGAACAGCACAGCTGGGAGTGTTCTGTCCCAGTCCTGAGGGTGTTTAACCGTAACCTTATGCAATATTTGTTTAAGTGTACGGTTAAGTCTTTCTACTGCACCATTACTCATAGGATGATAAATACTACTGAGATTCCTATCTATGTTCCAGGTCTTCATTACCTCCGTCATAGTATCGGATATGAATTGAGATCCATGGTCTGATAACAGTTTCCTAGGGAAACCTACTGTAGTGGATTTGATGGTATTGTATGATTGTGATATTACCTAGTGTGATGCATGAGGTCAGCTGTGAAGGCTCCTGAGATAAATGTAGCTGTGAATTTACAGAAGGCCCTTCTTGCTACCACTACGACCTCACACCTATCTTTTTTTACTAATGAATGTGGCTACGTTAAAATTCTAGGGTACTGATATGTAATGTGTTGTAGTAGTTTACATACACACACACAGATATTTAATAAGTCTAATAATATTAATAAAATGTTATAACACACTGAACTAACTCAAGCTGTGTAAAATTTTGATAGTAAATTTTCTTTAAGTTTATTTGTTCTGAACCAAGGTTTTATTTTGGTCAGAACATATGAAAGGTTTTGCAATTATGAATGAAATGCATGAATATATGGCATAATAAATGAAAGGTGTGTACATATGTATTTTACAAGACTAGTTAATATTACTACTGTTTATAGTTGTAATTTATCTGGGAGCACGATTAATGGATGTGATGTTGGGGTGGCCTCATCACTCCCTGTCTATGGCGACTAAACATTGTCCATTTTATTGATGGGACTATAGTTGGTGTGTTAGAAAATAAGTTGAGTTGGTGAATAACCAGCAGGCCAGACGCTCACGTATCTTGAATGAGTAGTTCTGGTGCTGGAATCTGGTGGCCCCACCTCTCCGTGCTTGGGGGCAATATAAGGCTGCTCTGCCAAAATATAAACTGCACGGGTCCACTCTTGTATTATTCAACTCATCATTTGACACCACATTGGTGCCAAATAAAAAACTCACAGTTCTGAAATAAAAGTATTGGTCATGTGTCAGAATTCCATCCTCTAAACCATTTCTGGACACAACACTACACACAACAACACCACATAGACGGGTCAGATCTCTTTGACCATACAACACATCTTACCAAGTTGGTTTCACATAGGATAAGTTCCCCCAGACTACATATTCTGAAATATGTTCATTATCTTCCTGCCATGGAATAGGATAGGTGATATGTTCCACTGATCTCAACACTTGATCCGCCCTTCATAATCCTTGCTGGAGTTTATGTATTTTATTTGTCTCTAGACCCTGATCTGGGGCGGGGGGGGGTCTAGAGCGAATCCTTACTTGTTGTAATGGATAGATTTTGATATGGCAGTATCAAATCACTCGAACATTAAACACATATTAAAATATACAAAGAAATAATTTCAGTCTTACCAGAATTATGAATATAGAACACAGTTAAATGCTAGCAAAACTCAGCTGAGCTGCTGGCTTTAGTATGGCGTCCCTCTAAATATTTCAATTAGCTTCTGGGAAATACACCACTGAATAATTTACTGTGTCTACTACTGGACAACTTATGTTGAATGGCAAAAATGCGCGTCTGAGCGCCGATAATATATTCATCTATGGCCAATCACCGCCTTTTTTCCTTTTCAAATTCAAACCTCCTACCAAAAGTCATTTCAGTCATACCTCAGTCAAGTATGTATTATTGTCTGTTGGTCCGTCTGTCTCTACTTGCGTTTCACACAAAAACACACTTGTTTTTTGAACCAACTCTGCCTTCCCCTACACAATTTTGCTTTTAAAGTTATTTTTAGCCACATTTCTCCGCCCCATTCCCTCTCTTTCATTCCAACTAGATTTTAGCACTTGAGTCTCAAGGCCGCAGTTTTTGAAAATTAGGAACATTTTTTGTTTCAATGCAGTCGCTCGCTGATATGAACAACACAGTCTTTTGTCAATATCTTTCTTATTATCTATCCGTCTGTATAAATGAAAGCATATTATTTCACTGCTCAAGATGGGCCATCAGGCCAGCTAGGTTTTATATTCCTAACATCATTATTAAGAAAAAGTTACTTTTCAAGGTTAGTTGGTTTTTTTGAAATATTTTCGAGCATCTTCTGTAATGCGTTCGTCGCTGAATTCAAATAAACGGACTAAGTTATCGCAAAAGCGTCCAAGAAATGACTGTTGCGTATAATAGCTAAGGTCCCTTTTGTCGATTTCTTTACCTTGTGTCAACTTGGGGACGTGAATTTTTTTTTCCTTTCCCCACCAATTTCGTCTTTTCAGCCTTGCTAGTTTCAAGCACGTGTTCAGTCATATTTTTCTTTTTGATCTCCGTTCTCATCCCGTTCCAAGGGTAAACGTTTTGCCTTTACGTCTAACAAGTTAATTTCCATGGCGGGTGGTGACCCGCGGCGTGGGCGATCATGTCGTCTAGTAGCTTACGCATTATTTTTTATCCCTACATTTTATCTTTGGAGATATTTTAACGTTGTATCACGGTTAATTTTATCACACCTACCCTAGAAAAGATAAGATGTAGTGCATCAGCTACATCTGCTGTAGTGGTGGTCTTCAATGGGATGGCTTCTGGCCATCGTGTGCATAAATCAATGCAAGTGAGAACAAATCTATGTCCTCTGGCCGAAGGTAAGAGTGGACCAATGATATCAATGGCCATTTTGTCAAAAGGTCTTACCGATATATCACAAGCTTGAATAGGAGCCGTGTGAAACGCTCCGCGTGATTTAACTTCCTGGCATATAGTACAAGAGCATACATACTGTGATATATCTCGTGACACTCCTGGCCAAAAGAATGAAGATAATACTCGAGAACGTGTCCGAGTATATCCCATGAGACCTGCGCACTTGGAATCATGTGCGTGTTAAAGAATGTAACGTCTAAATGCAAAAGGTACCATGACTTGTTGTTTTACTTGAGACTTATCCATAAAACACCTGATTAATATATCATTTTTAATCGTAAACAAATGTTTGTTCTTATTGTTCGAGGTAAGATGATCAAAATTGTTGACCAGAGGAAGAAATTTTTTAAAGATTTGTCTTCTTTCTGTTTGACAGCGAAGGAAGCTCGGTCAATAGAAGAATGAACATCACTATCTTCCTGTTTGTCTGGTTCCACCTTATCAGTGTCGATACTCTCTACTAGTTTCGTCTGGGCTCTAGTTGTCACTGCATTCCCAATGTATAGATTGCTTTTTTCCCCATTCAATAATTTCTTCTGGGGTGCAATCTTTGCTGCCATGAATGCGACCAACCATAAGATCTGCAATAGGATTTTTCAACATGCATACCTAAACATTACCTGTGAAAAAAGGTGTGTTAACATGTATTATAGCAGTAGGGTAGCATTCTACGGTTCCACCAAATGTCATGCACCTGACATATTCCCCTGTTGCACAACTTGGATGGATCAATGATTGTCGAATTCCAGTAGTTGTGGATCCGGAATCTCTCAAAACAGAGACGATAGACCCATTTACTATCCCTCTGTTAAATATAGGAGAGCCTGTTCCATCGTTAGCCGCTAGACCAACTTCTGGGAGGATGTGTACGCAATTTAATACAGTCTCCTTTGCCTTCTGAAATACAAGATTACATTCTGGGCAACTATTTGCCACGTTATAATTCATAGCGTAACATGTAGCAGAAGACTGTATTACTTTATCGTTATGTAGAACCTCTGAGGTTGTACTATTAGTAACTGCCGCCCCTGTATTGTGATCATAATAAGACGATCTACGAGACTGAGACCGCTGACGAGAATACTCATTGGGATTATTTCGTTGTCCCCTGTGGTGACTGTTATCTCTGTGTCTCGAGCCTTGATTATAGTTATTCCAACTATTACTAGTATTAGAGTTGTATGATCGGTTATGATTTGCATTGTGTTGACTATTGTTGTATCTAAACTGAGGTGACTGATTCCTATTCTGTGGTCTTCCTCTGTTAAAATCACTCTTATTGTTATAATTATTTGGCCCCTTATGAAAATTAGCATTATAATTTCCTTTGAAGCGACTTCTATCTACGCTGCTTGTTCTTGGTTTGTCATAACCATGGTATGATATACTGGAGGCCACCGGTAGAGGTTCTCTTATTAGAGAGTTAGAAATGCTCGCATTCGGATGGGTGGTACAATAATTTATTGCCATTTTTTCCAAATCATCAATCTAGATGGTTTTCGTTCTTGCAAATAAGCAAAGAACGGTGGGCTGACAGAGGATAACACTTTATCCCTCAGTAACAAATCAACTAATTTGTCATATGATTTGTTTACACCTGCCAATTCGACCCATCTGTTAAAAGTATTGCGAATATTCGCAATAAAACCTGTAAATTCTTTATTGGAATCTGGTAAAATACTCTTAAAACGTAATCTGCAACCCTTTTCGTCCAAGTGGAAACGCCGTAAAAATAATGATTTGATGGCGTCATAATCACCAGCTATTGTTGGATCAACATTCTGAGCTGCAGTTAATGGTTCACCATCTAAGAATTCATTTAGTTTAAGTGCCCATGCGTGTTTAGGTAAGTTATTAGTTATGCATACCTGTTCAAAACGTGCCAGGGATGATGAAAGGTCGTCGCAGTTCAACTTAAAATGGGGTAATTTAAAGTTATAATAAGGTTGGTTTTGATTGGATGAAGATCCATTTTGAGAATTATCATTCTGGCTCGTATTAGCACTTTGTGCTTGTAATCTCTTGCAGTTTCCAGCTTAAGGGTCAGTGCCAAAATCCATTTCTTGTTGTCTTAAATAATTTCCTCTTGTTTCATTTTATTCCTTCTTCTTCTTGTCTAAGTTACTTCTTTTTCTCCTCCGTCTAGCAATTTCTCTTAATCGCTTGATTTCTATATATTTAAGTTCACGTTCTTCTTCTTCTCGTCTAAGTTCTTCTTTATATTTTGCAAGTTCAGCCACTGCGTATGTTTCGAGAGCTTCTCCTTTTTTTCCAAAATCTTTCCCGTTTTTAATAAACTGGTCTAAGGTAAGCATTTTGACGTTAAATTGTTAAGTATTCAATCATTAATGTATAGTAATCACCAATAGAATCTATGTAGTTATTTGTACTTACTCAGTGTATGAAAACTCAATATTAACAACTATAATATTATTGTATTATTAGTTGTAAATTCCACAAATATTTTATAACAAAATAATTTATATCAATAATGTTCACTCATTACATTATATTAATGTATTATACCCTTATAAATTTATGATGCTGAATTATATCATGCATCTAATATTTTCCTCAAATAATTATGGGTATAATCCCTCCATAATTATGTTATTTAATCAATTATATGTGCCAAGTAAACACTGTAGTACTAGGAAAGTGTACTAATTAATATCTGATGTCTGTCCTACTCAAGGCAGACCATAAATTTTACAGTTATTAATAAATATATATTATACCATTATGCCCTAGTCATAATATATAAAATGCCTCAATAGTGTCTTGGACTACTACTGCAAAGTGATGACATCATCGAAGTCATCATCTAATTTAATAAAATTAATCAAATTAATTAAACATTATTAAAATCAATTTATAGTAATATCATTAGGTTATGAGATTAATGAAAACAATACAAATGATTAACCAAAGCTTTACGACACATTAGTACGATACAATAAAATGATTTTACAAAACTAAGCATAGAAATCGAAAGTACTGAAAGGTCAAGGATTGAACCAAATCGAGATTGAACTGAATCTAGGTCAAAAGACAGAAAAAATACGAATCCAAAAACTAATGACGTCACAGGACTCATCTAACGGTTATTACAATACATGTATGAAACTAAATGAAAGATAGGTCAGAAAGGACAAGATAGTTTACTAACAATAATACCAAACTGAATAAAATAAAACTGAATACAGTAAAATACACCAATTATTCACAGAACTGGACACCTAACATGCAAGGTCAAATACTAGCAAATGCGAACAAACAACCCATCGGGATAATCATCAATGGGGTTCTTCGCCAAATGCGATTATTTAACGGCCCTACAGAACAATCAAAACTTATTTGGTTATTCGAAAAGACATAAAATCAGTTTTGATCCCCACCTACCGCCCACATATATGTACCACACAACATAATATATATAAATAAAACATTCAACATTTAAAAACGAGTTGCCAAGACATGCCTATCATGGCGAAATGGACTCATAGATGCACGGTTAACCGACAAAGGTTATAATAAAACTTATCTTTTTGTGCTCGATTATTTACCACCAGCAATGGTAGTATGCACCAACGGTATAGACAAGTGTCATGAGTTTTCTCTTCCATTGCTTGGCAAAGGGTTTCTTCTTGATACATTCCATTTGTTGAAGAGGCTGTGTAAACGGTTGCTGCCTTGACTTTCAGCTAGTACTCAAAGAATGATGACGTACATTTGACCTTTGGTAGTTATGCGTGTCGCGTCATATTTTTGCAATCACGTGAGCGTCTTGTAATTGTAAACAGCTCTAGTCCGTATGAATGAGATTTCGGTCACTTTTTGTTTGAAAGAAAAAATGTCGATCCCCAACACAGTGGGCACCAGTTGTTAGAGGCGTTTGTCCGTTGTTGCTGGGGTTGTTTTAGTTTGTTGCAGGATCCATTTGTTAATGGTTGCATTATCATTGTCCTTATATGTCAACGCCCAACTTGTAATTAATAAATACTATTGCAAAGTCTGGCCATGTCTATTAATTCCTTAATTCTCATTCACTCTTTTAATCATCGTGCTTCTATTGTCTATTACGCGAATGCTGGGTACTGGTTAGAACTGGTGAACAGTGGAATAATATTGACTTGATAAGTCCAAGTATTCGAGTCCACAAATCCGACATTTATTGACGATAACACATCACAAGTATTATTCATTACAAGCATACATCTGCAATTAAATACATTTGAATCCATATAATATTCTCAGTCCGTGTCCAGTAAATAAATTAGTATATACAGAACAGCATAGCTATATGCACGCGCGGTTGGAGATTCCAACAGCCGACAGTGAGCGTATGAGTCTGACGAATATAATATTATAGACTGTTTAATAATCTTTCCTTGAAGTCGGTTATATACTAACCTTATTATCTTATTTCCTTCACCTAACTTTGGACTGACCCTGAGTCCTTACTTCGAAGTAAATATACATATATGCGGCAATACAATGCCCAACACTGGACGGATATAGGACGCGTCTTCACAGCTTGACGGTCAACGTAAAAAGGGTCTCGTATCTAAGTCACGGTGCGTGACCTATCAACGCTAACATGTCATAAATCGATCGTGTACATAGCGTTCAGTAGTCCGTGAATTCTTAACATCAAATTGTATTAAATGCTGTGACCCTAAAAATAGCACACTGCCAACCATAGCAGACGACTTCAATAAAATACCGTAACAACCAGATAACAGAAGAGAGTGTCGACATCCAAGGTCCGACGAAGGTAGTTGCACCCATGACACTGCCGATTGCACTTATCAGAGTGGAATCTCGTTACGTGACAGGAGAGATTCGTGCAGCTATAATGGAAGAACCAATCTACTCTTTAATCTTGGGATGTAGATATGTGTTCCTTGGAGAACCTACGCAACCACTAGTCATGCGGCCGTACAGACTAGAGGACAGTTAAAAAAGACGCAGAGCAGGAACCTCCTACCAATATCCTCCCCGAGGAATTGAAGAGGGCTCAAACGGAAGATTCCTCAATGGCGCCCTGTTTTAAAAAATTACCTAGGACACACAACCCACCTACCAAGTGAGACTTATTTGTGAAAATTGGATTGATGTATCGCCGAGCTGGAAACGAAGGACAGGAACACAACCAATTAGTAGTTCCTGCAACCTATAGGAACCAGGTGCTTGAGATGGGCCACTCTATCCCATTTAGTGGACACATGGGAAAGAGCGCCACGACTCAAAGGATCGCCTGCCACTATTATTGGCCAGGGATCACCGGCGACAATTGAACGTTTTGTCAAGTCGTGTCCTCAGTGCCAGAAAGTTGCACCAAAACACTGGATGGCACCGGCGACCCTTGGGGAGATGCCAATATTGGGCACCCCATTTGAAAGAGTGGCCGTGGATATAATTAGACCTCTGCTGAGAACTAAGAAGAGGAACTCCCATATCCTTACCTTAGTGGACACCTGTTCCATGTGGGGCGAAGCCATAGCCATGCCAGCATCCGACTCAGTGCATGTAGCTGACGCTTTACTGAATATCTTTACTAGATTGTGCTTCCCGCATGAAATTCTCACAGACAACGGGTCACAATTTAGAGGCAAGTTGACAGAGGAGGTGCTTAGAATATTCAAGACTAGGCATATTCATACTTCGCCCTATCACCCCCAAAGTAACGGGCAAGTAGAGCGGTTTAACGGGACGCTCACCTCTATTCTTCGGAAGTTGGCGCAGGAGAAGCCAGAAACTTGGGATCAGTATCTTCCTGCCGCATTATTTGCTTATAGGGAAGTACCGCATGCGTCAACTGGAGTAAAAGTTGTGGAAAAGATTTCTCGCACCAACTATAAAATCGCCGTGAACGAAAGCAGAAAAATTTATCACTTAAATCTGTTCAAGAGGTTCTACGAGCGAGCCCCTGCCGTACCAGCGCTCCTCATGACGATGGCCACTGCTATACAAATGGAAGCAGAGCCATTATCATCCGTAGAGTACCCGGTGATACAGGAGGAATCACATTTAGATGTGAAAATAAGCTCCACCCCAACGGAAGCTCAGCAAGAAAAAGTGAGGAGATTGATGGAAAACCACGCCGACTCCTGACAGACAAACCGGGCCGGACAAACCTGATGGAGTTTGTCATGGAAGTCACGGATCCTACGCCCGTCCGAATGAGAACTTATCCGATTCCGTATGCCAAGGTGACGGCATTAAAGCAAGAAATTGATTATTTACTAAAGGAAGGCATAATTTCGAAGTCGGAGTCCCCTTACAGTGCGGGAGTGGTGCTGTTACGCAAACCCAGTGGAGAGCACCGCATGTGCATCGACTACCGACAGCTGAATGCGTTAACACAGTTCCAGCCAGAACCGTTACCGGACCAGAAATCAGCTATTTACTAAAGCTGAGGCAGGGCTCGCTAATTTTTCAAAGATCGACCTCAGTAAAGGTGTACAATCAAATTACCGGTAAAAGAGCTGAGGTGAGATGAACCTGTTAGCCTTCAGTACTCCAGATGGACACTTTCGAGTTCAATATGATGCCCATTTGGGCTAAACAACGCTTTTTTTTATTAAAACAAGTGTCTTCACAAGGTATGATTGCGAAGGGGGGGGGGGATGTTATTGGAGCCTCATGAATACATCCCGCTGATCAGCAATTTTTATGGATGATATTCCTAGTAGCTACTGCGTCGTTTGAATAACATATATCAGCGCTATCGTTGCTGTTTAACATGACTCAGAGAAGGCGGGACTAAACGCCCCCGCCCAACCAAATGTCCAATTTGGGGTGAACAAGCTAGTAGAGTTACCCTAGGACATACTATATCCCATTGGACCATGTTTTCCCAGAGACTCAAAACGTTGAGAAGCTGAAAAATGCACCGAGACCGTCCACAAAAAGGGATGTCCGGGTCCATTTGTAATCCCTCTGAGTGATTTCTACCAGAGATATATAAAGGATTTTAATAGCCTCTGTGCGCCGCTTACATCGCTAACCAAGAAAGGAAACTGATGCGTGATGCCATATGATGATGGATGGTATCCGCATGTCTGGTTTTGTGTAGTGTGCAGATGTGTTCAGTCAAACAACGTTCATACAAAAATAACAGGGCAATCCACATAGGACGTCAGTAAACTCACGACGTATAAAGTCAATGATTCTTGTAACAGCCGTTGACGTTTTTCTTCATTATTTATTGTGGACGCCACAGTGACAAAATGGTTTTACGCGAATATGTAGGCCACATCAAACAGTCATTATCACAGCAACATTCAATACAGCAATAGACGGTAGACAGCATTACAATGATGAGTCAGATGCATGTTATATTTCATAGTGCTGTAAATGTAGTCAGGTGAAAAAAACTCCATCCTTTTCTATAACAGCCAGGAGATAACCAGATGTATGAGATCAGTTCACTCTCCTTAGTCTGACTTCAGCAAGACAGACACGTCTGCCGAAGTATAAATAATGTCCTCAAAAATATCCTCTAGATAATAAAGGTTTTCCAAACCTAGTTCATTTAACAAAGTAGCAAGTAATGGTCCTTGGAACCTACATCAACCGATGCAGCACAATACAGCGACATGTGAGCTAGGAAAACATCTCGTGACGACGACTTTCGAAGACAGGCTATGAACCAGAAATCGTTCACGACCAAAAATCGATAGAGTTAATGAAAAAGTCAATTTACCTTGCTTTCATGAAATACACAGAAATATCACGCCTCCCGACATGTGGGAAACACTAGAGGTATTATCTCGAATAAACGAAATATCCATTAAGACGACTACACATCCCTGACAGAACAAAAAATAGCGGAGATCCCCTCTTCAACGAGGCATCTCTTTCGCCATTCCAAATCGCTCACTCCACTAGTGGTGGGCGGAAACCGATCGACCAAAAAAACAAGACCTCAAAGTCAAATAGCGCAGTCCAGCGCAAAAAAAAAGACCAAACAGCTCAAAACTTAACTGGAGCATTCAATACCAACGCGAGAATGACAAAAGCTTTACCGAGAAAAGTGTGACTATAAAAATTTTTTTTTCAAGCAGTTGTTGCCCTTGCGTTATGCAAAATAGATATTGTAATAATACGATGTTTTCGAGAAAATTATCACGTCATCATTTTCACCACCATCCTCCCGTAATAAAAAAAAAATTGTGGAACATATTTTTTTTTTTTATATAAATATCAAGAGTATCAAGTCGATAAAGCGGCTCAAAACGCACGAATTATAGCGCTGTAATCATTAATTAAAATTGCCTAAACATGAGGCTAAATATTAGAGTGTCTGGTGAGGTTATATACCACAACATAAAAAAAAATAAGG
>JAMPIV010001710.1:0-40172 GCA_024509875.1 Oreohelix idahoensis | reverse complement strand
AGAGCTTTGCTGAATCCAGTGTCGGACAGCATACTCCTTGGTCCTTTTAGCTATCAGTGAGGTGTCTCCAGAGCCCAGAGGAGAATTCGAGCAGAGGAGTCCTTTCCTGCCGCATCACGCCAGATAAGCTAACTTGGCCAGCTGAGCTCAACATTATGTCCCCTCATCTTGAACTGACTTTGTAAAATTAACATTAAGAGGGGAATTTACTTGTCTTAAAATCAGGAACTGTGAACATCTCCAATACTAGTCCCTAAAGACAAACTATTGAAGTCATGATGACAAATACCAACAGAGCTTGAACAAAACAAAACCAGTATTACCTCATTTTTACTACTACACAACTGACACACATAGAACATTTGTAATAATATATGTCACTACAATATTCATATTAAATACATTCTGTACATAACTTGTAATTTTAATTGATTGTGATTCCTGGTTCCCTTGTAGTTGAATCAGGACACATATTCATTCATGCCAGTAATGAATACATATTGTTATTTGAAAGTTTATCAGTGACTCTTTTAAGATATCTTTGTAGAGTGTTATATGTATGTGAGTGTCACAGTGTTGTTAAGAGTAGTGGATTAAATTAAATTGTTTATCTGTCTGTTGTTGTGACTTACACTTCACCATACTCATACCTAGACACATAACGTAGCATCACACTATTCCAGAATAATTCTGACTGAGATATATAGATATGTGGTAGCAAGTAAGGTTATCTATAATACACTACTCTTAATAGATATAGATACCTTCACAGCTGATCTCAGTCAGTACACTAAGTCCCCTATAAATATTTATAACATCCCACTTCACCACATATATTGGGGTCTCGCTCTTGGGATTTTGAATCTTTAACTATTAAAAATATTGGGGGGGTAATTCACTTCAGGGAATATAAGAATTAAAAGGTATCCTTGGGTGGAATTAAATAAGGTTGAGCTCACGGTGCCTGTGTTGTCCATTAGATATATAGTTAGAAATTGAATTGTTGGGTAGACATTATAAAAATTTACCTGATAGACAATGGCGGACCTGGCCAAATTTCGATCTGCTGCGGTTCAGACTGCAAAAGAGTTAGGATTAGATGGGCAAGTTATGGTTGCCTATGTCACAACGGAATGTGACACATTTATTGAACGCGAAGAAAGAAGATTAGAAAAAGAAGCCGAAAGAAGGTTAGAGGCTGAAAGGGAAATTAAGAAGTTACAATTTGAAGCTGAGGCTGAGACTAAGAGGTTGCAGATTGAGGCTGACAAAGAGGCTAAGAAATTGGAAGCAGAAAGAGAAGACAAAAGATTAGCTGCAGAAAGAGAAGAGAAGAAATTAGCTGCAGAAAGAGAAGAGAAGAGATTAGCTGCAGAGAGGGAAGCAGAAAAGGAGGAGAAGAGATTACAAAGGGAACATGAGTTACGACTAAGGGAGTTTGAGTTTCAAGGCCATGCTCCTGAAAATGGTGCCAGTCCCTTTGCCTCTGATGCTACGGTTACTCAGGGAGCCTCGACCTCAGCTATGAACTTTCATTTAGATCATTTTGTTGAGAAAGACGATGATATTGAGAGCTATATAAATAGATATGAACTATTAGCTACCACGTATGGGTTAGAGAGAGAAAGGTGGAGCTTAAAGTTATCTCAGGGACTTCGTGGGGCAGCTTATGAAGTTTTTGCAAAAATGAGCAGAGGTGATCAGGAAAATTATGACATGCTAAAGCAGGCTCTTTTGTTAAGGTATGAAAAGAATGCAGAGTTTTACAGGAAAAAATTTAGGAATGCTAAACTACTGTCAGGTGAAACCTATCACCAGTTCTCTGCACGAATAGAGACATACTTGGAGAAATGGACTTCTCTGGGGAAAACCCAAGATCTTAAGGAAATGGTCCTTATAGAGCAACTAAGAGAGTCCATGGCTCCAGACCTGAGAAAGTTTCTCATGGAACAAGGTGCAGAGAGGCTGGGTGAGTTGCTAAATGTTGCTGAAAGGTATCAAGCAGCTCAAGCAGAGGTAACAGGTAATAAAAAGAAACAGGTGGATAACTTTAGGGCACCACAGAACTTTAATAAATTTGATCCTAGGGATCAAAATAAAGGTAAGCACCAATTTGATAGGCCACGGTATGAAAATAAAAATAAATTCCCACAATTCGATGAAAGGAAATATGATGAAAGAAAATCTTTCAACAAAGGAAAAAGGTGGTGTAAGAATTGTCAGATGGACAATCATGACACTGACCGTTGCAGAAGGAAACCTGTGTATATGGCAACCCTTCAGGTCAGGTCGACCTCAAGACAGGAGGAGGATATTTTGTTAGATACCACTCCAGAAGAGATGAGGAAGGCACAGGCTGGGGATAAAACACTCAAGCCTTGTTTCAGAAAATTGTCAACTTGTCATACAACTCCAGGCAAGGGAGATTTTTACATGAAAAAACAAGTTGATGTATAGGAAGGCCGGAACTAGATCCCATGGTCACGGACAGCTGGTTCTTCCAAAAAGATACAGGACAGAATTAATAAGGAGCCTACATGTGAAACCAGATGGGGACCATGAGAAAATAGGTACCCTCATTCAAAAGGTGGCTCACAATTATTATTGGCCCAAAGCAAGATGGGACATTGAAAATTTTGTAGAAAGGTGTAGCATAGCACATGAGGGAACACCCACAAGTGGGAACATGGATCAGGACCTGGACACGCCACGGGGCAAAATTAGGCCTGATAATAGAAAGAAATATAGATTTGATAAAGTGGACCAAATGGAATGGGAAGCCCCTTTTCACGGACAAGCTTCACTTAACTGTTTTACAATGGCCACTATGCGGAGAGTGCAAAAAGATGTCTTACCCCAGAATAAGCCGAAAATCCCTCAATCGGACTTAAACAAACTGGAGGAAGAGGATGTAGAGAGGAAATCTCTCATCAAGAATTTTAAGTGGGGAGAAAGCCCCAAAAGAAAAATTGGTAGCGGTCGTTTTGTGAATGATAATTCTGGGAGGAAAAATCATCACTATAAAGATTCAAGTGGAAGAGACCATACCGGTGCATGGACAAATAGGTCCACACAATTAAAGGTCCATATGTAGCTTTGTTAAGAACGTGGACTGATGAAAAGGCAGAGGAAAACATTACATCTTCATACCAATATGTGAATGAGCTGACCACTCGGTTGAAAACTGGCTGGAAACTTGCCAATGAAAATTTGAAACAAGCCAGGAAGAAACATGCTGCCTATTATAACAGGAAGGCGAAAGACAGAAATTTGGCTGTGGGAGAGAAAGTACTGCTTCTTTTGCCCGGGAGTCAGAATAAGTTACAAATTGGATGGCAGGGTCCATATACAGTTCTAGAGAAGGTGTCTAGAACAAATTATAAGATAGATAAGAAGGGGAAAGAAAAAATCTATCATGTGAATCTCCTGAAGAAATATTTGGAAAGAGAACATCAGGAAGAGACACACTTGTTGACCTTGTCCATCGCCATGGAGATGAAAAAGGAACCACTTTCATAATTTGAATATCCATTACACCCCTGTGAGACAGCAGCACAGGTGAAAATCAGTACACATTTAACAAAAACTCAGAAAGAGAGAGTGCAACAGGTTCTAAATAATCATGCAGAGGTGTTAACAGACCGACCAGGGCATACAAACCTATTGGAATATGATATGAAACTCATAGACTCCACACCTGTCTGTATGAAACCATATTCGATTCCGTTTGCTAAGGAAAAAGCTTTGAAGGAAGAGATAGACTATCTGTTGAAGGAAGGAATTATTTCGCACAGTGAGTCTTCGTATAGTTCCGGGGTGGTACTCTTAAGGAAGCCCTCTGGAGAACATAGACTCTGTATAGATTACAGGAGACTGAATGCTATTACAGAAGGACAGGTGGATCCATTGCCGGATACAAATCAGCTGTTTGCCAGACTAAATAAAGCTAAATATTTCTCAAAAGTGGATCTGAGTAAAGGATACTATCAGATTCCAGTAAAGCCTGAGGTTAGACCATACCTAGCTTTTAGTACCTCAGAAGGACACTATGAGTTTAATAGATTGCCATTTGGATTGAAGAATGCGCCTAGTGTCTTCTCTAGAATGATGAGAAAATTATTGGATCCTCTGAATAATCCCTGTATAACAAATTTTATGGATGATATCCTTATAGCAACAGAAACATTTGAGGAACACATTGACTCTCTGAACATGCTGTTTGATCGACTTAGGGAGGCAAATTTAACAGCCCGACCAACCAAATGTTGCGTTGGATGTAAAGAATTGGAATTTTTGGGACACACAGTTTATCAGGGAAACATGACCCCTGACCCAAAGAACTTAGAGAAACTACAGAAAGCCCCGAGACCACAAACCAAGAAGGACGTGAGATCCTTTGTCTCATTATGTGGTTTCTACCAGAAGTATATCAAGAACTTTAATTCCATATGTGCACCGTTAACTGAATTGACACGTAAAGGACTTCCAGATCGCATTACATGGACACCACAATGTGAAATGACTTACCAAGAAATGAAGGAAAAGCTCACAAGTAAACCCATTTTGAAATTACCTGACTTAAGTCAAGAATTCATAGTAAGGACGGATGCAAGTAATATTGGGCTAGGTGCAACTCTACTACAGAAATCAGATGCATTGGATGGGGAATTAAGCCCAGTGGCATATGCTAGCAGAAAGTTGAATAAAGCTGAAATCAACTACTCAACTAGCGAAAAAGAATGTCTTGCAGTAATATGGGCGATAAAGAAATTCAATATTTATCTATATGGGAAGGCATTTAAGTTGCAAACAGATCACAAACCTTTATCGTTTTTAGCACAGGCTAAGCATGAGAACTCTAGGTTACTCCGATGGTCTTTGCTTCTGGCTCCATATAATTTTAGCATTGAGTATATATCTGGAAAAAACCAATTTGGGAGCTGATTTTTTAAGCCGCCATCCGTGTGATGAGAATCACCGTAAACCCCAGAAATAATAATAAATTTCTCTATGTGTATATAGAATAAAGGACTGACATATAATGTCTGTTTTAAGAGGGGAGGTGTCATGAAATATTCTAATCCACATATATAAATTATTAGGTAAATATGAAGCCTAACAAATAAAATTAATAAAGAGAAGAGCAATGGTAAAATAACAGTGCTGTCACAAGGAATGTACTCGAAATCCCCCTTGTTTTCTGCTTCGTCTGCAAATTGTAACGCTTTCACGTTGATATAAAAGCTTACTGTATTATTACCCGCCTTCTTCAATGAAACGTGTGCTGCATTTCTAAGAAAAACATTGAGACGTACTGCGTAATGACCTAAATTAATCCTAACATTAATTATACTGCGTTACCAAAACGAACGAACAGATGGACAAAAGGATAAAGAGAGAGGGGAGGGCTGAAAATCAGGAACGCATGCATCACGCGTGTAAGTCTACATGCACTAATTTTTTTTTCAGACGGACAGTGATAAAATACACTACCCTTTCCCAGAGTTAGGTTTATAAATCATAAAAAAAACTCTTATTAGAAAAGATAACATTAGATGGGTTTACGGTTGAGAACATAACAGTACCCAGACAGCACATCTTCGAAACAGGAGGTAGAAGAAATTGCATATTTTGAATGCAGCCACGTAGCTCCTTTAAATTTGTATTTTTGGGTTCCTTAGGGCTTGCTGACAAATAATATGTAAAACGTTACGCAAATAGTCCAGGAATTAATAAATTATACCCAAAATAAAATATTGGGGGTGCCTGACAGCATAAAATCATTTCTGCTCATAAGATTTTTTTTTAACGTGTTTGAAAAAAATTTACGTTACAGAAATAGCCTACCATGTAAACTCCAAATTGATTGGAGCGCAACAAATGAAAGCCTAACCACGATTGGTCGGGCTATAAATACTATCTTGGTTGTTAGGGGAAACGGGGAAAGGTAACATTTTTTCAAACACTTGTCGAAACGGGGCTCATTGGTCAGACTCGCTGATATACACACTTGGGAGCGTTAGTTCGAAACCACTTGTTTAAAATAGCTTGATAAAGCATCAGTGCGTTGAAGCCAGCATATATTTTGCTAAATAAAAGCCTGGAAGATAAGCAGATGGGAATTTGTGCCAGTTTGTGCCAGAATTCATTGCTAATCAACGTATCTGTGTTTATTCGTATGAATTGTGGTAAGCTTGAACCATTCAATATCTTTTAATGAAAATTGAATGTGAATTGTTGATTTATGCCTGTATATATATGTGTAGTTCAGTGGCCAACGTGAGGTAAAGCCTGTAATGCTCCAGCCTGAACAGAGGGTGTCGGAGAGAAGTAAAACGGCATGGAATGGCCAAACAGTACACTGACACCTGGATGATTGACTAGAAAGAAATAATGCTGGAAGTGCAGAGGCGTAGTAACCATTAAGAAGGGTAATACTGGAATAAAGTATTTCAAATGAAGCTGACAGTTGGCCTAATGCTCTGAACTCAATGTTTGTGCTGTGTTGTGATCAATGTAACAAGAGAGTTTAAGTTAGTTATGAAGTAGAAGGTACATCCTTCTTGATTTCAGGGACAGTGGTCTTGATGGTACTGAGCAGCACCTGGTCAGAGCTTTGCTGAATCCAGTGTAGGACAGCATACTCCTTGGTCCTTTTAGCTATCAGTGAGGTGTCTCCAGAGCCCAGAGGAGAATTCGAGCAGAGGAGTCCTTTCCTGCCGCCATCACGCCAGATAAGCTAACTTGGCCAGCTGAGCTCAACATTATGTCCCCTCATCTTGAACTGACTTTGTAAAATTAACATTAAGAGGGGAATTTACTTGTCTTAAAATCAGGAACTGTGAACATCTCCAATACTAGTCCCTAAAGACAAAATATTGAAGTCATGATGACAAATACCAACAGAGCTTGAACAAAACAAAACCAGTATTACCTCATTTTACTACTACACAACTGACACACATAGAACATTTGTAATAATATATGTCACTACAATATTCATATTAAATACATTCTGTACATAACTTGTAATTTAAATTGATTGTGATTCCTGGTTCCCTTGTAGTTGAATCAGGACACATATTCATTCATGCCAGTAATGAATACATATTGTTATTTGAAAGTTTATCAGTGACTCTTTTAAGATATCTTTGTAGAGTGTTATATGTATGTGAGTGTCACAGTGTTGTCAAGAGTAGTGGATTAAATTAAATTGTTTATCTGTCTGTTGTTGTGACTTACACTTCACCATACTCATACCCTAGACACATAACGTAGCATCACACTATTCCAGAATAATTCTGACTGAGATATATAAATATGTGGTAGCAAGTAAGGTTATCTATAATACACTACTCTTAATAGATATAGATACCTTCACAGCTGATCTCAGTCAGTACACTAAGTTCCCTATAAGTATTTATAACATCCCACTTCACCACAATGGTGTAAGTTTGTTTTAGGTCAGTCAATGACATGAACAGAATGAAGTAGGCATACAAAAACCTAGAGCTGATGACACAATACAGGAAGACATGGTGTAAGTTTGTTTTAGGTCAGTCAATGACATGAAGGGAATGAAGTAGGCATACAAAGACCTAGAGCTGATGACACAATACAGGAAGACATGGTGTAAGTTTGTTGTAGGCCAGTCAATGACATGAAGGGAATGAAGTAGACATAAACAGACCTAGAGCTGATGAAACAATACAGGAAGACATGGTGTAGGTTTGTTGTAGGTCAGTCAATGACATGAAGGGAATGAAGTAGACATACAAAGACCTAGAGCTGATGACACAATACAGGAAGACATGGTGTAAGTTTAATGTAGGCCGGTCAATGACATAAAGGGAATGAAGTAGATATACAAAGACCTAGAGCTGATTACACAATACAGGAAGACATTATGTAGGTTTGTTGTAGGTCAGTCAATGACATGAAGGGAATAAATTAGACATACAAATACCTAGAGCTGATGACACAATACAGGAAGACATGGTGTAAGTTTGTTGTAGGCCAGTCAATGACATGATGGGAATGAAGTAGACATACAAAGACCTAGAGCTGATGACACAATACAGGAAGACATGGTGTAAGTTTGTTGTAGGCCAGTCAATGACATGAAGGGAATGAAGTAGACATACAAAGACCTAGAGCTGATGACACAATACAGGAAGACATGGCGTAAGTTTGTTTTAGGCCAGTCGATGACATAAAGGGAATGAAGTAGACATACACAGACCGAGAGCTGATGACACAATACAGGAAGACATGGTGTAAGTTTGTTGCAGGTCAGTCAATGAAATGAAGGGAATGAAGTAGACATACAAAGACCTAGAGCTGATGACACAATACAGGAAGAAATGGTGTAAGTTTGTTGTAGGTCAGTCAATGACATGAATTGAATGAAGTAGAAATACAAAGACCTAGAGCTGATGACACAATACACGAAAAAATGGTGTAAGTTTGTTGTAGGTCAGTCAATGACACGAAGGGAATGACGTAGACATACAAAGACCTAGAGCTGATGACACAATACTGGAAGACATGGTGTAAGTTGGTTGTAGGTCAGTCACTGACATGAAGGAATGAAGTAGACATAAACAGACCTAGAGCTGATGACACAATACAGGAAGACATGGTGTACGTTTGTTGTAGGTCATTCAATGACATGAAGGGAATGAAGTAAACATACAAAGACCTAGAGCTGATGACACAATACAGGAAGATATGGTATAAGTTTGTTGTAGGCCAGTCAATGACATCAAGGGAATCAAGTAGACATACACAGACCTAGAGCTGATGACACAATACAGGAAGACATGGTGTAGGTTTGTTGTAGGTCAGTCAATGACATGAAAGGAATAAAGTAGACATACAAAGACCTAGAGCTGATGACACAATACAGGAAGACATGGTGTAAGTTTTATGTAGGCAAGTCAATGACATGAAGGGAATGAAGTAGACATACAAAGACCTAGAGCTGATGACACAATACAGGAAGACATGGTGTAAGTTTGTTGTAGGCCAGTCAATGACATGAAGGGAATGAAGTAGACATACAAAGACCTAGAGCTGATGATACAATACAGGAAGACATTGTGTAAGTTTGTTTTAGGTCAGTCAATGACATGAAGGGAATGAAGTAGGCATACAAAGACCTAGAGCTGATGACACAATACAGGAAGACATGGTGTAAGTTTTTTTTAGGTCAGTCAATGACATGAAGGGAATAAATTAGACATACAAAGACCTAGAGCTGATGACACAATACAGGAAGACATGGTGTAGGTTTGTTGTAGGCCAGTCAATGACATGAAGGGAATGAAGTAGATATACACAGACCTAGAGCTGATGACACAATACAGGAAGACATGGTGTAGGTTTGTTGTAGGTCAGTCAATGACATGAAGGGAATGAAGTAGACATACAAAGACCTAGAGCTGATGACAATACAGGAAGACATGGTGTAAGTTTTATGTAGGCCAGTCAATGACATGAAGGGAATGAAGTAGACTTACAAAGACCCAGAGCTGATTACACAATACAGGAAGACATGATGTAGGTTTGTTGTAGGTCAGTCAATGACATGAAGGGAATAAATTAGACATACAAATACCTGGAGGTGATCACACAATACAGGACGACATAGTGTAAGTTCGTTGTAGGTCAGTCAATGACATGAAGGGAATGAAGTAGACATACACAGACCTAGAGCTGATGACACAATACATGAAGAAACAGTGTAAGGTTGTTGTAGGTCAGTCAATGACATGAAGGGAATGAAGTAGACATACAAAGACCTAGAGCTGATGACACAATACAGGAAGACATGGTGTAAGTTTGTTGTAGGCCAGTCAATGACATGAAGGGAATGAAGTAGACATACACAGACCTAGAGCTGATGACACAATACAGGAAGACATGGTGTAAGTTTGTTGTAGGTCAGTCAATGACATGAAGGGAATGAAGTAGACATACAAAGACCTAGAGCTGATGACACAATACAGGAAGACATGGTGTAAGTTTGTTGTAGGTCAGTCAATGACATGAATTGAATGAAGTAGAAATACAAAGACCTAGAGCTGATGACACAATACAGGAAAAAATGGTGTAAGTTTGTTGTAGGTCAGTCAATGACATGAAGGGAATGAAGTAGACATACAAAGACCTAGAGCTGATGACACAATACAGGAAGACATGGTGTAAGTTTGTTGTAGGTCAGTCAATGACATGAAGGGAATGAAGTAGACATACACAGACCTAGAGCTGATGACACAATACAGGAAGAAACAGTGTAAGGTTGTTGTAGGTCAGTCAATGACATGAAGGGAATGAAGTAGACATACAAAGACCTAGAGCTGATGACACAATACAGGAAGACATGGTGTAAGTTTGTTGTAGGTCAGTCAATGACATGAAGGGAATGAAGTAGACATACAAAGACCTAGAGCTGATGACACAATACAGGAAGACATGGTGTACGTTTGTTGTAGGTCATTCAATGACATGAAGGGAATGAAGTAAACATACAAAGACCTAGAGCTGATGACACAATACAGGAAGACATGGTGTAAGTTTGTTGTAGGCCAGTCAATGACATGAAGGGAATGAAGTAGACATACACAGACCTAGAGCTGATGACACAATACAGGAAGACATGGTGTAAGTTTGTTGTAGGTCAGTCAATGACATGAAGGGAATGAAGTAGACATACAAAGACCTAGAGCTGATGACACAATACAGGAAGACATGGTGTAAGTTTTATGTAGGCAAGTCAATGACATGAAGGGAATGAAGTAGACATACAAAGACCTAGAGCTGATGACACAATACAGGAAGACATGGTGTAAGTTTGTTGTAGGTCAGTCAATGACATGAAGGGAATGAAGTAGACATACAAAGACCTAGAGCTGATGACACAATACAGGAAGACATGGTGTAAGTTTGTTGTAGGCCAGTCAATGACATGAAGGGAATGAAGTAGACATACAAAGACCTAGAGCTGATGACACAATACAGGAAGACATGGTGTAAGTTTGTTGTAGGCCAGTCAATGACATGAAGGGAATGAAGTAGACATACAAAGACCTAGAGCTGATGACACAATACAGGAAGACATGGTGTAAGTTTGTTGTAGGTCAGTCAATGACATGAAGGGAATGAAGTAGACATACAAAGACCTAGAGCTGATGACACAATACAGGAAGACATGGTGTAAGTTTGTTGTAGGTCAGTCAATGACATGAATTGAATGAAGTAGACATACAAAGACCTAGAGCTGATGACACAATACAGGAAGACATGGTGTAAGTTTGTTGTAGGTCAGTCAATGACATGAAGGGAATGAAGTAGACATACACAGACCTAGAGCTGATGACACAATACAGGAAGAAACAGTGTAAGGTTGTTGTAGGTCAGTCAATGACATGAAGGGAATGAAGTTGACATACAAAGACCTAGAGCTGATGACACAATACAGGAAGACATGGTGTAAATTTGTTGTAGGTCAATCAATGACATGAAGGGAATGAAGTAGACATAATAAGACCTAGAGCTGATGACACAATACAGGAAGACATGGTGTAAGTTTGTTGTAGGTCAGTAAATGACATGAAGGGAATGAAGTAAACATACAAAGACCTAGAGCTGATGACACAATACAGGAAGACATGGTGTAAGTTTGTTGTAGGCCAGTCAGTGACATGAAGGGACTTAAGTAGACATACAAAGACCTAGAGCTGATGACACAATACAGGAAGACATGGTGTAAGTTAGTTTTAGGTCAGTCAATGACAGGGAATGAAGTATGCATACAAAGACCTAGAGCTGATGACACAATACAGGAAGACATGGTGTAAGTTTGTTTTAGGTCAGTCAATGACATCAAGGGAATGAAGTAGGCATACAAAGACCTAGAACTGATGACACAATACAGGAAGACATGGTGTAAGTTTGGTGTAGGCCAGTCAATGACATGAAGGGAATGAAGTAGACATACACAGACCTAGAGCTGATGACACAATACAGGAAGACATGGTGTAAGTTTGTTGCAGGTCAGTCAATGAAATGAAGGGAATGAAGTAGACATACAAAGACCTAGAGCTGATGACACAATACAGGAAGACATGGTGTAAGTTTGTTGTAGGTCAGTCAATGACATGAATTGAATGAAGTAGAAATACAAAGACCTAGAGCTGATGACACAATACAAGAAAAAATGGTGTAAGTTTGTTGTAGGTCAGTCAATGACACGAAGGGAATGACGTAGACATACAAAGACCTAGAGCTGATGACACAATACTGGAAGACATGGTGTAAGTTGGTTGTAGGTCAGTCACTGACATGAAGGGAATGAAGTAGACATAAACAGACCTAGAGCTGATGACACAATACAGGAAGAAACAGTGTAAGGTTGTTGTAGGTCAGTCAATGACATGAAGGGAATGAAGTAGACATACAAAGACCTAGAGCTGATGACACAATACAGGAAGACATGGTGTAAATTTGATGTAGGTCAGTCAATGACATGAAGGGAATGAAGTAGACATACACAGACCTAGAGCTGATGACACAATACAGGAAGACATGGTGTACGTTTGTTGTAGGTCATTCAATGACATGAAGGGAATGAAGTAAACATACAAAGACCTAGAGCTGATGACACAATACAGGAAGATATGGTATAAGTTTGTTGTAGGTCAGTCAATGACATCAAGGGAATCAAGTAGACATACACAGACCTAGAGCTGATGACACAATACAGGAAGACATGGTGTAGGTTTGTTGTAGGTCAGTCAATGACATGAAAGGAATAAAGTAGACATACAAAGAACTAGAGCTGATGACACAATACAGGAAGACATGGTGTAAGTTTTATGTAGGCAAGTCAATGACATGAAGGGAATGAAGTAGACATACAAAGACCTAGAGCTGATGACACAATACAGGAAGACATGATGTAGGTTTGTTGTAGGTCAGTCAATGACATGAAGGGAATAAATTAGACATACAAAGACCTAGAGCTGATGACACAATACAGGAAGACATGGTGTAAGTTTGTTGTAGGCCAGTCAATGACATGAAGGGAATGAAGTAGACATACAAAGACCTAGAGCTGATGACACAATACAGGAAGACATGGTGTAAGTTTGTTGTAGGCCAGTCAATGACATGAAGGGAATGAAGTAGACATACAAAGACCTAGAGCTGATGATACAATACAGGAAGACATTGTGTAAGTTTGTTTTAGGTCAGTCAATGACATGAAGGGAATGAAGTAGGCATACAAAGACCTAGAGCTGATGACACAATACAGGAAGACATGGTGTAAGTTTTTTTTAGGTCAGTCAATGACATGAAGGGAATAAATTAGACATACAAAGACCTAGAGCTGATGACACAATACAGGAAGACATGGTGTAGGTTTGTTGTAGGCCAGTCAATGACATGAAGGGAATGAAGTAGATATACACAGACCTAGAGCTGATGACACAATACAGGAAGACATGGTGTAGGTTTGTTGTAGGTCAGTCAATGACATGAAGGGAATGAAGTAGACATACAAAGACCTAGAGCTGATGACAATACAGGAAGACATGGTGTAAGTTTTATGTAGGCCAGTCAATGACATGAAGGGAATGAAGTAGACTTACAAAGACCCAGAGCTGATGACACAATACAGGAAGACATGATGTACGTTTGTTGTAGGTCAGTCAATGACATGATGGGAATCAAGTAGACATACACAGACCTAGAGCTGATGACACAATACAGGAAGACATGATGTTGGTTTGTTGTAGGTCAGTCAATGACATGAAGGGAATAAATTAGACATACAAAGACCTAGAGCTGATGACACAATACAGGAAGACATGGTGTAAGTTTGTTGTAGGCCAGTCAATGACATGAAGGGAATGAAGTAGACATACAAAGACCTAGAGCTGATGACACAATACAGGAAGACATGGTGTAAGTTTGTTGTAGGCCAGTCAATGACATAAAGGGAATGAAGTAGACATACAAAGACCTAGAGCTGATGACACAATACAGGAAGACATGGCGTAAGTTTGTTGTAGGCCATTCAATGACATGAAGGGAATGAAGTAGACATACACAGACCAAGAGCTGATGATACAATACAGGAAGACATGGTGTAAGTTTGTTGCAGGTCAGTCAATGAAATGAAGGGAATGAAGTAGACATACAAAGACCTAGAGCTGATGACACAATACAGGAAGACATGGTGTAAGTTTATTGGAGGCCAGTCAATGACATGAAGGGATTGAAGTAGACATACAAAGACCTAGAGCTGATGACACAATACAGGAACACATGGTGCAAGTTTGTTGTAGGCCAGTCAATGACATGAAGGGAATGAAGTAGACATACAAAGACCTAGAGCTGATGACACAATACAGGAAGACATGGTGTAAGTTTGTTGTAGGTTAGTCAATGACATGAAGGGATTGAAGTAGACATACAAAGACCTAGAGCTGAAAACACAATACAGGAGGACATGGTGTAAGTTTGTTTTAGGTCAGTCAATGACATGAAGGGAATGAAGTTGGCATACAAAGCCCTAGAGCTGATGACACAATACAGGAAGAAATGGTGTAAGTTTGTTGTAGGCCAGTCAATGACATGAAGGGAATGAAGTAGACATACAAAGACGTAGAGCTGATGATACAATACAGGAAGACATGGTGTAAGTTTGTTTTAGGTCAGTCAATGACATGAACAGAATGAAGTAGGCATACAAAAACCTAGAGCTGATGACACAATACAGGAAGACATGGTGTAAGTTTGTTTTAGGTCAGTCAATGACATGAAGGGAATGAAGTAGGCATACAAAGACCTAGAGCTGATGACACAATACAGGAAGACATGGTGTAGGTTTGTTGTAGGTCAGTCAATGACATGAAGGGAATGAAGTAGACATACAAAGACCTAGAGCTGATGACACAATACAGGAAGACATGGTGTAAGTTTTATGTAGGCCGGTCAATGACATAAAGGGAATGAAGTAGATATACAAAGACCTAGAGCTGATTACACAATACAGGAAGACATTATGTAGGTTTGTTGTAGGTCAGTCAATGACATGAAGGGAATAAATTAGACATACAAATACCTAGAGCTGATGACACAATACAGGAAGACATGGTGTAAGTTTGTTGTAGGCCAGTCAATGACATGAAGGGAATAAATTAGACATACAAAGACCTAGAGCTGATGACACAATACAGGAAGACATGGTGTAAGTTTGTTGTAGGCCAGTCAATGACATGAAGGGAATGAAGTAGACATACAAAGACCTAGAGCTGATGACACAATACAGGAAGACATGGTGTAAGTTTGTTGTAGGTCAGTCAATGACATGAAGGGAATAAATTAGACATACAAAGACCTAGAGCTGATGACACAATACAGGAAGACATGGTGTAAGTTTGTTGTAGGTCAGTCAATGACATGAAGGGAATGAAGTAGACATACAAAGACCTAGAGCTGATGACACAATACATGAAGGGAATGAAGTAGACATACAAAGACCTAGAGCTGATGACAATACAGGAAGACATGGTGTAAGTTTTATGTAGGCCAGTCAATGACATGAAGGGAATGAAGTAGACTTACAAAGACCCAGAGCTGATTACACAATACAGGAAGACATGATGTAGGTTTGTTGTAGGTCAGTCAATGACATGAAGGGAATAAATTAGACATACAAATACCTGGAGGTGATCACACAATACAGGACGACATGGTGTAAGTTCGTTGTAGGTCAGTCAATGACATGAAGGGAATGAAGTAGACATACACAGACCTAGAGCTGATGACACAATACATGAAGAAACAGTGTAAGGTTGTTGTAGGTCAGTCAATGACATGAAGGGAATGAAGTAGACATACACAGACCTAGAGCTGATGACACAATACAGGAAGACATGGTGTACGTTTGTTGTAGGTCATTCAATGACATGAAGGGAATGAAGTAAACATACAAAGACCTAGAGCTGATGACACAATACAGGAAGACATGGTGTAAGTTTGTTGTATGCCAGTCAATGACATGAAGGGAATCAAGTAGACATACACAGACCTAGAGCTGATGACACAATACAGGAAGACATGGTGTAGGTTTGTTGTAGGTCAGTCAATGACATGAAGGGAATAAAGTAGACATACAAAGACCTAGAGCTGATGACACAATACAGGAAGACATGGTGTAAGTTTTATGTAGGCAAGTCAATGACATGAAGGGAATGAAGTAGACATACAAAGACCTAGAGCTGATGACACAATACAGGAAGACATGGTGTAAGTTTGTTGTAGGTCAGTCAATGACATGAAGGGAATGAAGTAGACATACAAAGACCTAGAGCTGATGACACAATACAGGAAGACATGGTGTAAGTTTGTTGTAGGCCAGTCAATGACATGAAGGGAATGAAGTAGACATACAAAGACCTAGAGCTGATGACACAATACAGGAAGACATGGTGTAAGTTTGTTGTAGGCCAGTCAATGACATGAAGGGAATGAAGTAGACATACAAAGACCTAGAGCTGATGACACAATACAGGAAGACATGGTGTAAGTTTGTTGTAGGCCAGTCAATGACATGAAGGGAATGAAGTAGACATACAAAGACCTAGAGCTGATGACACAATACAGGAAGACATGGTGTAAGTTTGTTGTAGGTCAGTCAATGACATGAAGGGAATGAAGTAGACATACAAAGACCTAGAGCTGATGACACAATACAGGAAGACATGGTGTAAGTTTATTGGAGGCCAGTCAAAGACATGAAGGGAATGAAGTAGACATACAAAGACCTAGAGCTGATGACACAATACAGGAAGACATGGTGTAAGTTTGTTGTAGGTTATTCAATGACATGAAGGGATTGAAGTAGACATACAAAGACCTAGAGCTGAAAACACAATACAGGAGGACATGGTGTAAGTTTGTTTTAGGTCAGTCAATGACATGAAGGGAATGAAGTTGGCATACAAAGCCCTAGAGCTGATGACACAATACAGGAAGAAATGGTGTAAGTTTGTTGTAGGCCAGTCAATGACATGAAGGGAATGAAGTAGACATACAAAGACGTAGAGCTGATGATACAATACAGGAAGACATGGTGTAAGTTTGTTTTAGGTCAGTCAATGACATGAACAGAATGAAGTAGGCATACAAAAACCTAGAGCTGATGACACAATACAGGAAGACATGGTGTAAGTTTGTTTTAGGTCAGTCAATGACATGAAGGGAATGAAGTAGGCATACAAAGACCTAGAGCTGATGACACAATACAGGAAGACATGGTGTAAGTTTGTTGTAGGCCAGTCAATGACATGAAGGGAATGAAGTAGACATAAACAGACCTAGAGCTGATGAAACAATACAGGAAGACATGGTGTAGGTTTGTTGTAGGTCAGTCAATGACATGAAGGGAATGAAGTAGACATACAAAGACCTAGAGCTGATGACACAATACAGGAAGACATGGTGTAAGTTTTATGTAGGCCGGTCAATGACATAAAGGGAATGAAGTAGATATACAAAGACCTAGAGCTGATTACACAATACAGGAAGACATTATGTAGGTTTGTTGTAGGTCAGTCAATGACATGAAGGGAATAAATTAGACATACAAATACCTAGAGCTGATGACACAATACAGGAAGACATGGTGTAAGTTTGTTGTAGGCCAGTCAATGACATGAAGGGAATGAAGTAGACATACAAAGACCTAGAGCTGATGACACAATACAGGAAGACATGGTGTAAGTTTGTTGTAGGCCAGTCAATGACATGAAGGGAATGAAGTAGACATACAAAGACCTAGAGCTGATGACACAATACAGGAAGACATGGCGTAAGTTTGTTTTAGGCCAGTCGATGACATAAAGGGAATGAAGTAGACATACACAGACCGAGAGCTGATGACACAATACAGGAAGACATGGTGTAAGTTTGTTGCAGGTCAGTCAATGAAATGAAGGGAATGAAGTAGACATACAAAGACCTAGAGCTGATGACACAATACAGGAAGACATGGTGTAAGTTTGTTGTAGGTCAGTCAATGACATGAATTGAATGAAGTAGAAATACAAAGACCTAGAGCTGATGACACAATACACGAAAAAATGGTGTAAGTTTGTTGTAGGTCAGTCAATGACACGAAGGGAATGACGTAGACATACAAAGACCTAGAGCTGATGACACAATACTGGAAGACATGGTGTAAGTTGGTTGTAGGTCAGTCACTGACATGAAGGAATGAAGTAGACATAAACAGACCTAGAGCTGATGACACAATACAGGAAGAAACAGTGTAAGGTTGTTGTAGGTCAGTCAATGACATGAAGGGAATGAAGTAGACATACAAAGACCTAGAGCTGATGACACAATACAGGAAGACATGGTGTAAATTTGTTGTAGGTCAGTCAATGACATGAAGGGAATGAAGTAGACATACAAAGACCTAGAGCTGATGACATAGAGCTGATGACACAATACAGGAAGACATGGTGTACGTTTGTTGTAGGTCATTCAATGACATGAAGGGAATGAAGTAAACATACAAAGACCTAGAGCTGATGACACAATACAGGAAGACATGGTGTAAGTTTGTTGTAGGCCAGTCAATGACATGAAGGGAATGAAGTAGACATACACAGACCTAGAGCTGATGACACAATACAGGAAGACATGGTGTAGGTTTGTTGTAGGTCAGTCAATGACATGAAAGGAATAAAGTAGACATACAAAGACCTAGAGCTGATGACACAATACAGGAAGACATGGTGTAAGTTTGTTGTAGGCAAGTCAATGACATGAAGGGAATGAAGTAGACATACAAAGACCTAGAGCTGATGACACAATACAGGAAGACATGGTGTAAGTTTGTTGTAGGCCAGTCAATGACATGAAGGGAATGAAGTAGACATACAAAGACCTAGAGCTGATGATACAATACAGGAAGACATTGTGTAAGTTTGTTTTAGGTCAGTCAATGACATGAAGGGAATGAAGTAGGCATACAAAGACCTAGAGCTGATGACACAATACAGGAAGACATGGTGTAAGTTTTTTTTAGGTCAGTCAATGACATGAAGGGAATAAATTAGACATACAAAGACCTAGAGCTGATGACACAATACAGGAAGACATGGTGTAGGTTTGTTGTAGGCCAGTCAATGACATGAAGGGAATGAAGTAGATATACACAGACCTAGAGCTGATGACACAATACAGGAAGACATGGTGTAGGTTTGTTGTAGGTCAGTCAATGACATGAAGGGAATGAAGTAGACATACAAAGACCTAGAGCTGATGACACAATACAGGAAGACATGGTGTAAGTTTGTTGTAGGCCAGTCAATGACATGAAGGGAATGAAGTAGACATACACAGACCGAGAGCTGATGACACAATACAGGAAGACATGGTGTAAGTTTGTTGTAGGTCAGTCAATGACATGAAGGGAATGAAGTAGACATACAAAGACCTAGAGCTGATGACACAATACAGGAAGACATGGTGTAAGTTTGTTGTAGGTCAGTCAATGACATGAAGGGAATGAAGTAGACATACAAAGACCTAGAGCTGATGACACAATACAGGAAGAAACAGTGTAAGGTTGTTGTAGGTCAGTCAATGACATGAAGGGAATGAAGTAGACATACAAAGACCTAGAGCTGATGACACAATACAGGAAGACATGGTGTAAATTTGATGTAGGTCAGTCAATGACATGAAGGAATGAAGTAGACATACACAGACCTAGAGCTGATGACACAATACAGGAAGACATGGTGTACGTTTGTTGTAGGTCATTCAATGACATGAAGGGAATGAAGTAAACATACAAAGACCTAGAGCTGATGACACAATACAGGAAGATATGGTATAAGTTTGTTGTAGGCCAGTCAATGACATCAAGGGAATCAAGTAGACATACACAGACCTAGAGCTGATGACACAATACAGGAAGACATGGTGTAGGTTTGTTGTAGGTCAGTCAATGACATGAAAGGAATAAAGTAGACATACAAAGACCTAGAGCTGATGACACAATACAGGAAGACATGGTGTAAGTTTTATGTAGGCAAGTCAATGACATGAAGGGAATGAAGTAGACATACAAAGACCTAGAGCTGATGACACAATACAGGAAGACATGGTGTAAGTTTGTTGTAGGCCAGTCAATGACATGAAGGGAATGAAGTAGACATACAAAGACCTAGAGCTGATGATACAATACAGGAAGACATTGTGTAAGTTTGTTTTAGGTCAGTCAATGACATGAAGGGAATGAAGTAGGCATACAAAGACCTAGAGCTGATGACACAATACAGGAAGACATGGTGTAAGTTTGTTGTAGGCCAGTCAATGACATGAAGGGAATGAAGTAGACATACAAAGACCTAGAGCTGATGACACAATACAGGAAGACATGGTGTAGGTTTGTTGTAGGTCAGTCAATGACATGAAGGGAATGAAGTAGACATACAAAGACCTAGAGCTGATGACAATACAGGAAGACATGTGTAAGTTTTATGTAGGCCAGTCAATGACATGAAGGGAATGAAGTAGACTTACAAAGACCCAGAGCTGATTACACAATACAGGAAGACATGGTGTAAGTTTGTTGTAGGTCAGTAAATGACATGAAGGGAATGAAGTAAACATACAAAGACCTAGAGCTGATGACACAATACAGGAAGACATGGTGTAAGTTTGTTGTAGGCCAGTCAGTGACATGAAGGGACTTAAGTAGACATACAAAGACCTAGAGCTGATGACACAATACAGGAAGACATGGTGTAAGTTAGTTTTAGGTCAGTCAATGACAGGGAATGAAGTAGGCATACAAAGACCTAGAGCTGATGACACAATACAGGAAGACATGGTGTAAGTTTGTTTTAGGTCAGTCAATGACATCAAGGGAATGAAGTAGGCATACAAAGACCTAGAACTGATGACACAATACAGGAAGACATGGTGTAAGTTTGGTGTAGGCCAGTCAATGACATGAAGGGAATGAAGTAGACATACACAGACCTAGAGCTGATGACACAATACAGGAAGACATGGTGTACGTTTGTTGTAGGTCATTCAATGACATGAAGGGAATGAAGTAAACATACAAAGACCTAGAGCTGATGACACAATACAGGAAGATATGGTATAAGTTTGTTGTAGGCCAGTCAATGACATCAAGGGAATCAAGTAGACATACACAGACCTAGAGCTGATGACACAATACAGGAAGACATGGTGTAGGTTTGTTGTAGGTCAGTCAATGACATGAAAGGAATAAAGTAGACATACAAAGACCTAGAGCTGATGACACAATACAGGAAGACATGGTGTAAGTTTTATGTAGGCAAGTCAATGACATTAAGGGAATGAAGTAGACATACAAAGACCTAGAGCTGATGACACAATACAGGAAGACATGGTGTAAGTTTGTTGTAATCCAGTCAATGACATGAAGGGAATGAAGTAGACATACAAAGACCTAGAGCTGATGACACAATACAGGAAGACATGGTGTAAGTTTGTTGTAGGTCAGTCAATGACATGAAGGGAATGAAGTAGGCATACAAAGACCTAGAGCTGATGACACAATACAGGAAGACATGGTGTAAGTTTGTTGTAGGTCAGTCAATGACATGAAGGGAATGAAGTAGACATACAAAGACCTAGAGCTGATGACACAATACAGGAAGACATGGTGTAAGTTTGTTGTAGGCCAGTCAATGACATGAAGGGAATGAAGTAGACATACAAGGACCTAGAGCTGATGTCACAATACGGGAAGACATGGTGTAAGTTTTTTGTAGGCCAGTCAATGACATGAAGGGAATGAAGTAGACATACACAGACCAAGAGCTGATGACACAATACAGGAAGAGATGGTGTAAGTTTGTTGTAGGCCAGTCGATGACATGAAGGGAATGAAGTAGACATACAAAGACCTAGAGCTGATGACACAATACAGGAAGACATGGTGTAAGTTTGTTGTAGGCCAGTCAATGACATGAAGGGAATGAAGTAGACATACAAAGACCAAAAGCTGATGACACAATACATGAAGACATGGTGTAAGTTTGTTATAGGCCAGTCAATGACATGAAGGGAATGAAATAGACATACAAAGACCTAAAGCTGATGACACAATACAGGAAGACATGGTGTAAGTTTGTTGTAGGCCAGTTAATGACATGAAGGGAATGAAGTAGACATACAAAGACCTAAAGCTGATGACACAATACAGGAAGACATGGTGTAAGTTTGTTGTAGACCAGTCAGTGAGATGAAGGTAAGAAGTAGAAGACAACAATACAAAAAACTAGAGCTGATGACACAAATACAGGAAGACATGAAGACAGTGTAAGTTTGGTTGTAGGCCAGTCAATGACATGAAGGGAATGAAGTAGACATACACAAGTCCTAGAGCTGATGACACATGGATAATACAGAGAATTACATTAAGAGGTAAATTTGGATGTAGATCAGTCAATGACATGAAGGATTTGAATGAAGTTAGACATACCCTGCTAGGAGCTGATCCCACAATACAGGAAGACGAAGAGGGTAAATTCTCCTTACTTCGACAGGTCTGGACAAAGATGGTGAAGGAGATATTTGGTCTTAAAAGCTACCGTCGTTCCCCTTCTACAATTATCTGGATTATTATTATGGGCTTTAATTTTATATTATATTTTACGAGCCCCCCCTCTCCTACCTCCCATCCAAGGAGATAAAACATACAAAGATTCATTTGATTCTAGGCTGATGGACCAAACAGTTCTCAGTTACAGTTATATATTATTCGACAATTATATTTATAATTTAACGAGCCCCCCCCTGCCTTATAAACATGAAGATAAACAAGAACAATAGTTCAACAACTAATGAAGGAACAAAGCGTAGGGTACAGTATAGACGCCCAATTGGTTTATTGCAATAAAATGAGACTAGATGGTGAATGATAGTACTGTCGATGGAATTAGTGGTCTGCTGTATGTATTATGAGTCTCACAATTCAAGTGTTTTTCATCATGGATGGCTAAACTAGGCATTGATGTCGTGAGGTTCCTTTTTCGTGGACTTAGCTTTTCAGCCCACTGGCTGATAGTGAAGTGTGGTTAGTTCTCCGGTACTCCTGACGTTGCCCCCGGTAGGTCATTGAATGGTTCGGATTTGCCTTCTCTGTGCTCGACTCCGTATTCTGCGCTGAGATTGGACTGTCGTGCAAGGCTCCACCATAGACTGAAGGACAAATTCGACGGCTTCATTAATTTTCTATGCTTTAGAAAGCCAGTCTTTCCCTAAAATAGCCGTCCCTCTGTGCCAGTCATCTCAGATTTTAGTCTCTAACATCATATGTCTAGAGCATAATCTTGAATTCAAGGTTCGCCTGTCTGTCCTTTATTATATTTCTATGCCCCGGTGGCAGTATTATAATTCTTTAGACTGATTTATCGTCAACTTAACCCGATGAATTATTATAAATGGCAGTTAAACCCACCTACTTTTATCAGAGTACTGTCGGCAAGAGTATTCTAGTTCTGTGCCTCTAGCCTAATCGTCATGTCATTATGATGAATTTAACAAATAATTGGACATCCGTGTTTTAGAATTGTCTGACAACATTATCACACACTTCATGTCTGGTCGCATCGTCATATAATTTATAATGAATATATGTCACGGTCTGTCAACATTATCGTTAATATTAATTTCCGTTAGTCTAAACGTCGGGTCGAAATAATCAAATATGGAAATTAATAGCTATATATATATATATATATAGTATATATATATATAATATATATATATATATATATATATAATATATATATAATATATATATAAATTAATATTCCCGTTATACATTATTAAGTGAAGAATGCTGGCTTTGCCGCCTTTTAGCGGGTCATTTCCGCTTGGACACGTGATCCGTAGCGTGCATCATGTGACCTTAGCCTCGTTTTAGACGCTCCAATCAATAATGTTAAAAGTCACGTGATGTTTTCCTAAGTGGCCTAAACTGGTTCTCCCAAGTTCAAGCAGTTCTAAATTAAAACGGGTTTCTCGCTACCGAGGTCATTGGTCAACAATGACGTCGTATCTAAAAATAGCGAGGAGAAAATACCGAACGCTAGGAGATTTTCCGCAAGTGACAATTCCCGAGACTTTGCAATCATGCATTGAGGATGAGAAAAACCGATGTCACGTAAATAATAAAAAAAATGAAGAGAAGATTGGGCAAGTTGTCACATATACAAAGATCTAGAGCTGATGACACAATACAGGAAGACATGGTTTAAGTTTGTTGTAGGTCAGTCAATGACATGAATGGAATGAAGTAGACATACAAAGACCTAGAGCTGATGTCACAATACGGGAAGACATGGTGTATGTTTTTTGTAGGCCAGTCAATGACATGAAAGGAATGAACTAGACATACAAAGACCTAGAGCTGATGACACAATACAGGAAGACATGGTTTAAGTTTGTTGTAGGTCAGTCAATGACATGAAGGGAATGAAGTAGGCATACAAAGATATAGAGATGATGTTACAATACCGGAAGACATGGTGTACGTTTTTTGTAGGCCAGTCAATGACATGAAGGGAATGAAGTAGGCATACAAAGACCTAGAGCTGATGACACAATACAGGAAGATGTAAGTTTGTTGTAAACCAGTCAATAACATGAAGGCAATGAAGTAGACATACAAAGTCCTAGAGCTGATGACACAATACAGGAAGACATGGTGTAAGTTTGTTGTAGGCCAGTCAATGACATGAAGGGAATGAAGTAGACATACAATGACATAGAGCTAATGACACAGTAGAGGAAGACATGGTGTAAGTTTAAAATAGGCCAGTTATTGACATGAAGGGAATGAAGTAGACATACAAAGACCTAGAGCTGATGACACAATACAGGAAGACATGGTGTAAGTTTGTTGTAGGTCAGTCAGTGACATGAAGGGAATGAAGTAGACATACACAAACCTAGAGCTGATGACACACTACAGGAAGACATAGTGTAAGTTTGTTGTAGGTCAGTCAATGACATGAACGGAATGAAGTAGGCATACAAAGACCTAGAGCTGATGACACAATACAGGAAGACATGATGTAAGTTTGTTGTATACCAGTCAATGACATGAAGGGAATGAAGTAGACATACAAAGACCTAGAGCTAATGACACAATACAGGAAGACATTGTGTAAGTTTTTTGTAGGCCAGTCAATGACATGAAGGGAATGAAGTAGACATAAAAAGACCTAGAGCTGATGACACAATACAGGAAAACATGGTGTACGTTTGTTTTAGGCCAGTCAATGACATGAAGGCAATGAAGTAGACATACAAAGACCTAGAGCTGATGACACAATACAGGAAGACATGGTGTAAGTTTGTTGTAGGCCAGTCAATGACATGAAGGGAATGAAGTAGACATACAAAGACCTAGAGCTGATGACACAATACAGGAAGACATTTTGTAAGTTTGTTGTAGGCCAGTCAATGACATGAAGGGAATGAAGTAGACATACATAGACCAAGAGCTGATGACACAATACAGGAAGACATGGTGTAAATTTGTTGCAGGTCAGTCAATGACATGAAGGGAATGAAGTAGACATACAAATACATAGAGCTGATGACACAATACAGGAAGACATGGTGTAAGTTAGTTGTAGGTCTGTCAATGACATGAAGGGAATGAAGTAGACATACAAAGACCTAGAGCTGATGACACCATACAGGAAGACATGGTGTAAGTTTGTTGTAGGCCAGTGAATGACTTGAAGGGAATGAAGTAGACATACACAGACCAAGAGCTGATGACACAATACAGGAAGACATGGTGTAAGTTTGTTGTAGGTCAGTCAATGACATGAAGGGAATGAAGAAGACATAAAAATACCTAGAGCTGATGACACAATACAGGAAGACATGGTGTAAGTTTGTTGTAGGTCAGTCAATGACATGAAGAGAATGAAGTAGACATACAAAGACCTAGAGCTGATGACATAATATAGGAAGACATGGTGTAATTTTGTTGTAGGTCAGTCAATGACATGAAGGGAATGAAGAAGACATAAAAATACCTAGAGCTGATGACACAATACAGGAAGACATGGTGTAAGTTTGTTGTAGGTCAGTCAATGACATGAAGGGAATGAAGTAGACATACAAAGACCTAGAGCTGATGACACAATACAGGAAGACATGGTGTAAGTTTGTTGCAGGCCAGTCAATGACATGAAGGGAATGAAGTAGACATACAAAGACCTAGAGCTGATGACACAATACAGGAAGACATGGCGTAAGTTTGTTGTAGGCCAGTCAATGACATGAAGGGTATGAAGTAGGCATACACAGACCTAGAGCTGATGACACAATACATGCAGAAATAATGTAAGTTTGTTTTAGGTCAGACAATGACATGAAGGGAATGAAGTAGACATACAAATGACCGAGAGCTGATGACACATTACAGGAAGACATGACGTAAGTTTGTTGTAGGTCAGTCAATGGCATAAAGGGAATGAAGTAGACATACAAAGAGCTAGAGCTGATGACACAGTACAGGAAGTTATGGTGTAAGTTTGATGTAGGCCAGTCAATGATATGAAGAGAATGAAGTAGATTTACAAAGACCTAGAGCTGATGACACAATGCAGGAAGACATGGTGTAAGTTTTTTGTAGGCCAGTCAATGACATGAAGGGAATGACGTAGACATACAAAGACCTAGAGGTGATGACACAATACAGGAAGACATGGTGAATGTTTGTTGTAGGCCAGTCAATGACATGGAGGGAATGAAGTAGACATGCACAGACCCAGAGCTGATGACACAATACAGGACGACATGGTGTACGTTTGTTGTAGGCCAGTCAATAACATGAAGGGAATGAAGTAGACATACACAGACCTATAGCTAATGACACAATACAGGAAGACATGGTGTAAGTTTGAAATAGGCAAGTTAATGACATAAAGGGAATGAAGTAGACTTACAAAAACCTAGAGCTGATGACACAATACAGGAAGACATGGTGTAAGTTTGTTGTAGGTCAGTCAATGACATGAAGGGAATGAAGTAGGCATACAAAGACCTAGAGCTGATGACACAATACTGGAAGACATGGTGTAAGTTTCCTGTAGCCCAGTCAATGACATAAAGGGAATGAAGTAGACATACAAAGACCTAGAGCTGATGACGTCAATACAGGAAAACATGGAGTAAGTTTGTTGTAGGCCAGTCAATGACATGAAGGGAATGAAGTAGGCATACAAAGACCTAGAGCTGATGTTACAATACAGGAAGACATGGTGTAAGTTTGTTCTAGGCCAGTCAATGACATGAAGGGAATGAAGTAGACAATGCAAAGACCTAGAGCTGATGTTACAATAGAGGAAGACATGGTGTAAGTTTGTTGTAGGCCAGTCAATGACTTGAATGGAATGAAGTAGACATACAAAGACCTAGAGCTGATGTTACAATACAGGAAGACATGGTGTAAGTTTGTTGTAGGCCAGTTGATGACATGAAGAGAATGAAGTAGACATACAAAGATCTAGAGCTGAAGTTAAAATACAGGAAGACATGGTGTAAGTTTGTTGTAGGCCAGTCAATGACATGATGGGAATGAAGTAGTCATTCAAAGACCTAGAGCTGATGACACAATACAGGAAGACATGGTGTAAATTTGTTGTATGCCAGTCAATGACATGAAGGGAATGAAGTAGGCACACAAAGACCTAGAGCTGATGACACAGTACAGGAAGTCATGGTGTAAGTTTGTTGTAGGTCAGTCAATGACATGAAGGGAGTGAAGTAGACATACAAAGACCTAGAGCTGATGACACAATACAGGAAGACATGGTGTGAGTTTGTTGTAGACCAGTCAATGACATGAAGGGAATGAAGTAGACATACAAAGACCTAGAGCTGATGACACAGTACAGGAAGACATGGTGTAAGTTTGATGTAGGCCAGTCAATGACATGAAGGGAATGAAGTAGACATACAAAGACCTAGAGCTAATGACACAATACAGGAAGACATGGTGTAAGTTTGTTGTAGGTAAGTCAATGACATGAAGGGAAAGAAGTAGGCATACAAAGACCTAGAGCTGATGAGTGCGTCTCATGTAAAGAGAAATGCACAAATTTTAAGAATTTTTAATTTTTATTTTTATTTACTCTTAAACAAAACAATTTAAATATTACAATTGCTTTACATGACTTGCATTGAAAAAAAAAATTAACTTAAATGTGGTCTCTAAATACTTATTTTTAGTTTTTACGCTGGTTACCTCCCCGTAAAATAAAAATTAAAAACTCAATTAATTTCCGTAACAATTTTTAAAAAAAGCACATGGACAATTCTAGCTAGATCCTCTACTTACGACATACACGATAGAGCAGTGGCTTTATTTTTTACTTGTTACATTATAGACCTGATAAAACATGACCTTTACATTCACGTCAAGGGTCGTATCAGTGTTGAAGGTCGGCTATAGTGAATGTCAGGCGTGTTCTATCTCTTTCCTTGATAGTACACTGTGCCGCCAACGCTAGGCTGATCTGTCGCTCCCGTGATACATTTTGTACCTATGCTCTGATACCGCTGGCACTCTGTGCTATATGTCTTGCACATATAATTGTCTAGTCTGCACTGCATTGTAGTGCTGTACCTTTATCTATTTGGCTGTATTAAGCCCTCTGTTATCTCTTATCTGTAATATGTCTTTTGTCTTGTACTACTTGCTATCTTTTTTTGTCTGTTACCTCATGCCTATCTTTCTGTTCCTTGTCCTTTTGCCTATATCGTATTTCTTCTGCTGGACAGTCATCAAGTAGTATGCTAAATACTGTAAATCTGTCTGTACCTTACCAGTTCGTCTATTAATGGTCACTGTACCCTCTCCAAATCTATCGTAAGAACTTGCTTTGAATTACAAGTTATGTCTGTCTGCCATATTTTAATTCGGGAGCTGGTCCTGTACCGCTGGCATGTTCACCGAGGGAGATTCACGGGTGCATACCGCGGGCCAGGGTACATCGGTTAGCGGGAACAGCTGGAACTTAAAGACTGAAAAGCAGTGGAGATTGACCGAGAAGCGTGCAGGGCAGGTGTGTGATGTCACAATGAATGAATGTCCTGCGTTCTGGGACTACAAGACTGCGCGGACAAGCTCAGGGGATGTTAAATAAGATAACAAATATTTTTTTAACGTCAAGGGCGGCTAACGAGCGAACAAAAATAAGGCGGGTGGGACCGTGGGAGCAGTGCGGAAACTGTAAACCTCAGGTTAAAACGGGCTTTGGACCCTTATAACTCTCGAGAAGATTAAAACCTTGTACCTGAAAAAAAAAACTGCTCTGAACTCTTGGACCTCTTGTCTCTGTTACCTTCCATTTATGATCATTTCTAAGTCTGTGACCTCAGTCTGTACTGTCACAGCACCACATTAGCTTATCCATTGTCGTGTACCTCTCTGGTCTATTCTGTCTAACCTCATTGCTTCTCTGGATCTGTTCTGGTATTCCTCAGTCTATCTGTCTGCACCTCATACTATGTTGTCTGGTATCACTCTCTACTGGTCTGTACCCTGCTCTGTCTATTTGGTGTCCTGTACTCTGTTTCTCTTAGGTCTGCATAATTTAGTCTATCTGTCTATTGTTACCTCTTCAGGGGTCTGTCTATCTGTCCTGACCTCTCTCTATCTGTTTACCAGGTGTGCTATCTGTCGGTACTCTCATGTCTATCTGTCTGTATCCAGGTGTGTCTAATCTGCCTAACGTGTCTTGTCTCTGTGGCAGGTCAGTAGTATTGGTCAAATCCCTTATAAATCCTTGAGCCAGACAGTATTACATGGTAATGGAATCTATTTCCAAATAAAAAAAGAAGGAGTGTAGACATTATCAAAATCTATTGGGCAACCAAACATCTAGCGGAAGGCTGTGACTGCAGAGTAGGCACCTCTGTTCAAAGTGAGACTCAGGGGCATATGAGACAGTGTATTTGAGGCAGATCACTTATCTAATGAAAGACTTCTAAGATTGGAGGATTGGTATCAGTCTAGTTTAGGCCCGGCTCAGGATTGCACATTTGGTATTCCCTCTATTTGCTGGGATCTCAGAGTCGCGGGACAACTGATCATGACCTCTACTTTAAATAAGCATAACACTTTTTTTTTTGGAACGTCAAGGCTCTTCCTTAAACGAGGAACAAAAATAAGGGGGGTGTGGGGGAGAGAACCATTTGAAACTCAAGTCTCAATTAACGCCTAATCCCTCTATTAACTCCTCGAGAAGATGTAAATTCCTAACAACAACTCAAAAAAAAAACTTGCTATGACCTCGGGTGACCCGTTCCTTCCATATCCAGATCTTTCTATGTCTTCTCTGGATCCCTTTTTTATGTATATCACTCTGTTTGCTTCTCATGGTTGTGTTTTGGTTTATCCCTCTATGTGCTTTCTCCAGGTTTTGTGTTTTGGTCTATACATCTATTTCACTTCTCCAGGTGTTATTTTGGTATCCCTCGATATTTGCTTCTCCAGGTGTGTTTTTGGTATCCCGTCTATTTGCTTCTCCAGGTGTGTTTTGGTATTTCTCTATTTTGGCTTCTCCAGGTGTGTTTTGGTATCACCCTCTATTTGCTTCTCCAGGTGTTTATGTTTTGGTATCCTTCTATCTGCTTCTCACAATGTGTGTTTTGGTATCCTTCTATTTGCTTCTCCAGGGGGTTGTGTTTTGGTTATCCCTCTATTTGCTTCTCCAGGTGTGGTTTTTGGTTATCCTATATTTGCTTATTCACGCGGGTGTTTTGGTTATTATTTCTGTTTGCTTCTGAGGTAGTGTTTTGGTTATTCTCTCTATGTGATTCTCAGGTGTTGTTTTGGTTACCTATATGTGATTATCCAGGTGTGGTTTGGTTTCCCTCTATGTGCTTATCCATCCAGGTTAGTCGTGTTTGGCTATCCTCTGCTTTACTTAGCCTGGGATTGTAGGAACAATAAACTGCTTCGTAAGGCTGCCAAATGGTTTTTCTTTAGGGTGTGTATTTTAGTCAAAATAGGTTCTTACCTAGTTGTTCCTCTTCTTCGCTGGGGTGTAGAGGTTTGCAGAGTGAACGTGTACTAACCTATCGTGTCTTTCTAGGGCTGGTTACATTTCTAGTCTCGGCCCTAGGGGGATATGTCCAATGTTATCCTCACAGTGAAACTAGATCGTCCTAGTGGTCTGGGTTCTATGGCTCTTAGTTTACACATATTTGTTGTGGTAGCCGATTTTTAGTCATATTCTGCAACGACCATGGCCAAATCCATATTTTTGGGGAATGTTCCACTCGGGTCTGCAGGGGCTGAGTTTTGTGGCCTGACGTTTTTTCTGGTTGCGGACCGTATTAATTTCTTTGTTAATTCAACATATTCTCGGATAAATTTAAGATTTTAATACAAGAAAATTTGATATTAATGCACATTGTAATTAATTTTTATCCTCACAGAATACTTGTCAGAACACATTCGAAGTAGGTGTTTTATGATTTGTAAAATTGCATTTTCTTTCGGAATTGTGTGTTTTTTTTTTTTTTCAACGATGAAAAGCATCTTTTTTCAGAACTTTTTTTATGTAACTTATTTCTTTAATACTTGCGTATTGTTGTCTATACAATACGAGATTTGGCCTTAGACCTTTCCATTGGATAATAAAACTTTTGTGTCAATTGATTTTTTAAAAATCTCTCAACAAATTGATTTTTTGCATACACATTTGTGATAATGTTTTACAATTTAGATTCTTATGTCAGACATTCCTACACATCATTATTCTGACTGATCAAGTTTTCAACAAGAGGAAAACCCCATCGCAACCGTTTTAAAACACTGTCCAAGGACTTCATGTAAGGACTGTCATGATCATAGTTAGGACATCATGAAAGTATTCAGTGGGGTGAAAGTACTGAATTAGATGAAAACATGGCTCTGTATTTCAGTGGCTTGTCATGCTGCTAGAATGATACATATGCCCTTGTATGAATATTCTTGCTAGATCAGAGGCACATCTCTAATCCAACCTTTGCAAGTCTGAAAAAAGAAGCAGCTGGAGAGAGGAATAATTGTGGGAGAGAATTTAGTGGTGGGTCCTGGAGAATAGTGGGATGTGATGATCCTAAAAGACAATCTCGAAATGCAAAAAACGCTAAAAAAAAAAAAAAATAAAAAAACTCCAGTGGTAGTATTAGTAACTAATATAATGGAGAGGATTAAGTAAGACTCAGGGATTAAAGTGGGGAGAACTAGAGAACGGGGAGTTTTTTCTTGGTTCTCTTAGAGAGGGGGTGGAGAAGAGACGAACAGTTGAAGAATAAAAGAGAAGGAGAGACGAAAAACAGAAAAGAAAGGAGAGAGGACCAAGAGGGAAGCAGGGTCCTGGGCAGGTTTGACCATCTTTAAATACCTTGGATGCTTCAGTCCTGTCATTAGACCGACCGAAAGCAAGGGAGCAGTCAAAAGGGGAAGCATGCAAAGAGAAGAGGTTGAGCTACCCGAAAAAGAATAAGAAAGAAGAAAGAGGCTAGCAGCTGGGAAATGAGCAGGCAGCAAAAAAAAGAGCGAAAAGATGCAGCAGCTGGGAGATGACTTCTTATCTAGTTAGTAAATCGCAGTATAAGTATAGTATTCCTCAGTCTAAATAGAGGGGGATATTACGGTTGGTAAGGGAAAAAGAAGATTGGGCTTGTTGGCATAATATAAAGGAGCCCTGCGGCGGACAGCCCGCCGATGCGACGACTAGCCGCGAGCGCGCCGAAACGACTTATGGCCCTCGTTGAGCGACGTGCCGACGCGAGACGCCGCGGACGAGCGCGGACCGACTTATGCCCAGTTCTGTGGTTACATTGACTACAGCCCTGTTACTTAGCGACTGGAAATGTTAGAATGATAGTACCATCATGCTTGTTGTACTTGTTGCTACACGTGTTACTGTTGCTTGTGTACACGAATCAATGATTGTGGGTTCCTGTTTTTTTTTAGTAGGTCAACTTTTTCAAACAGGACGCGTGAGGATACGGATGTCACGTGTTTACTGGTATGGAAATCTTTGCTCAAAAAAAAAAAAAAAAAAAAAAAAAAACAAAAATTAGCCGTGTTAGGTGAATTCAGGTGTTAGGGCAGCAATAAATTGATTCCAGGTTGAAACAACAGTCGGTCGGCCATCAGTTGTAGGGGGTTGACCCAACGTGTGGTGTTCGAGGTCTTAGTGTATGTGAACCTGGGGGTCCACTGTCCATCCGGAAAACTATGGGTTTTTGGTCGTTTTTAATTTGTTTTAGCATTTGTTTGGGGTACTACACAGCAACGCTGTTCTTGCGCTGGTTCAGGGTTCACATTAATGAGGACATGCCCAACCCACTCTGAACATCCAAAGAGTTACATGGCCATGCATTAGGATACTGGTCGTGATTCGTCATGAGCTGCGTTAGTCTAGCTAAAAAGTAGTTCTTGGTTGTCTTGATCGTGATTTAGTCCAAAAGATTCAAAAAAAAATAACGCGTATGGGCAGGGTTTTATGAATAATAATGGCACCAATAGCCAAATTAATATCTTACACTATACTCTCCATTTTAATTTCTTGGCCCCGTTTGTGACCTGACAGGAGGGTTCGCTGCGACTCTATCCGAAGGATATAGGTTACCCCAAGGGTAATGTGCTGCACTGAAGTAGTACAGTTAAACTGGTGTGTATGGCAGAGCAATAGGCTAAGTTTGGCTTTTATACAAAAATGTTGTGAATGGAGATTACTCTGTTCCGCCTGGGTCAGAGAAGATATGAGATGATGACTACTGCTTCACAACGTAAGTAATTGTCGAAAAAAAAAAAAAACACATGTTTGGAGTCCTTACTGTAGTTGGATCGGGACGATGGACGACTCTCAGTGTAATGACTCTGTAGTTGGAAAGGTGGGATGTTGTGTAGTGGCCAACTGTTGAAAGCCTTACTTAGTCTGGTCTATCAGTTTTGAATATGGAATGGGTAGGCCCTTTGAGTTTTGTGAGCAAATTCGCAATGTCATGTACATCGTCCATAGAGATTGACTCAGTTGTTGAAAGACACCTTCGTCCATATATTAGACCTGGAAGCTAAAATATACATCGAAAAAAGAATAGACCCAATAAATGAAACTGTCCGAAAAGATACTGAATTGAAAAAAAAGACGAGAATCCCTGTATCGAAAGGAAGAAATCTCTTCGAAGGTAAACGGTTACTCGCTCCAAACCCCATTGCAAATGTAGAAGTTAGAGATAGAGGAATAAAAAATGTTAACAAAGAGAAATGGTAAAGAAAAAAAGCCCTCAGAAATTCCCTAAGAAAATGTCCATGATGACGAATGAAAAAAAGGTTGTTATAAATAAGACTAAAAGTGGGAATATATACTCAGAGATGTATGAGCGTTTCCTATAAAAAAATTGTAAAAATAAACAAGAAAAAATGAAAAGTTAGCAGAAAAAAAAAAGTCAGTTGTGCTTTTATGTAAATTTCGAATCTGTTCACACACGTCTGCACAAAATAAATCCGAAAATGCCTAGTATAAGGCCTGTGAGGTAACTTTACATAGTGGGTAGATATTTCAAGTATATCGAAAGGATAAGATCCGAACTTTTTTTCGGGAGTTGATTATTGTATTTGAATACGTTACGGAAAAATATTGAGATAAGGAATAAAAAATATGAAGGGTTTGAGTCCACAAGTACAAGATACACGATTTTGTTGATACGTAACCCACTCTTATAGTTATATTCGATTTATGCGTTGTGCCGTTATATTCATCGCCAGATAGTAAAGATTTAAAGCTTTACTTGTACTTGAAAAGATTTAAGATATATATATATATTTTTAATTATATATTTTATATTTTATATATTATATCATATATATTAATTATATATTTATATATATTTATATATTATTTATATATATATATATTTTTTTTTATTTTCCTAAAGAGGGTAGCAAACATCAAACTTTGTGTTGTTTCACAGAGTTGCTAAGGAAGATATTGTACTTTGTAGAAAAGCTCAGACAAGGTTTCTGACTTGTGGGGAGGAAAGAACGTAATAAAATCCATTTCTGTTTTAATTAAAAGATGGGATGATAGATTGTAATAAGGGAAAAAAACTTTTATGATTATTTGTTTGTGGTATTTGACAGGAATAATATCTGGACTTATTTATGTAATACACGTTATTACATGACTGTAAGTACGAATTAATAATTTTGGTTTTTTGATATAGTAGGTGGTAAAAAAACATTTTGTTTGAGTTAATTAATGTTTGAATTGAGCACTATAACAGAGTGGGGACAATGAATTATTTATGTATTATTTTTCTGATTTTTGTACTGTTGATACATGTATACCTGTTTAAGAACGCAGATAGGTCAGAATATTATTTTGTGGGAAACTTCATCCTATTCTTCCTGAGTTTCTGGGGTTCGAACTGAAGTGAGACAGTACAAGTTGTTGGTATAATTTGTCATGTTTGAGTATATGAATGAGTGCCTGATGTTATCTCGATAACGATGATGAGCTTTGCTGTGGGCTTGAAGACTTTTTACCAGGACTTCGCCAAGAATTTTCTACTCATATCGATAATTAAGACCCTGTGTTTTGGGTTGGCCTTGTTAATTCAGGAATTTTCTTCCTACACTCGTTTATATAACAAGATTTTTTATAAATGTTGACATTATTGTTCCCAATATTGTGCTTTAAGTTTGGATGTGAGTAATACACTAAGATAACTTTCCTAGTTCAGGAAATACTAGAATTTAGATAGTTAAATCTGGTATGTGTGTTTATATATCTTGACGTTTTTTCTTTTTTGTATCAAAATCATTTATAATTAATACATTTGTTAAAATATTGTTCAGCTGACAAAATTCAATTAGTGAGTTGTTTACTTACATTGTTTATTAACTTAAAGTGTGGTTGTTGTTAGTTTCTTCACATACATTGCTTACCCTAGACATTAGCTTACACAAAACCCATACATCAGGACATTTATTTTGGGGATAAAATACATAGAGGGTGGTTGTCATTGGTGGAAGCAAGACAGGTTCCCTAACATATTATTTAGAAATTAATCTTCCCCAGGGGCTTGCCTTAGCTGTCTTAAAATTGCTATCAAATTTTTACATAATTAATTATAACACTAACAACATATTGTGGGGTTGGATCGTTCCGGGGAGATTTCTAAAAGTTATAATAAGTTAAATAAGTGGAGGATTTAGTGAATTGGAATTGACTCATTGTTTGTCATGCTTAATATAGGAGATTAATTAGATATTATGTTCATTTAAATCACATTAGCGTATTACCACAATCACAAAAACAAAATATGTAAGATGGCCAGAATTGGCCAAGTAGCAGATAATTCTGCTGAGTGCATGATGCTGCGAACAGGAAACTTGGTCGATATATACCAGGTGCTCCATTACAAGTAACAAATTTTAAAAAGTTGATATATGTATACAGCAAGAAGTAGGCAAAAACATACAGAGAGAATTTATAGCCCGAGAATAGGGAAAGATGCTTTAGGTGAGAGCCTAAGGAAATTACCGAGGCTTGTTTACCATTTTGGCTGCGAGGAGAAGAGAATTCCAATGAGAAGATGCTAGAGATTGAAGTAAATTAGAGGAATGATAGGGAGGCAGAAATAAAGAGGCTGCAGTATTGGAGGAGAAGAAGCTTGAGGCTGATGAGGCGGTGTGGGATCACGGGTGAGTCCTGAAAAAGGGGGGTGGGGGGGGGTGGGAGAACGTCTACTCACGATGTAGTAGCGAGAATGCCTACAGAGACACCCTTATAGGATAATTATTGAGGTGATAGGACAGAGGATCATATTTGAGGTTATATAAGACAGGCTGCAGTTGATGCTATCGGAGAAGAGAATACCTGACAAAACGGACCTGAAAGAGAAAGAAAGATTGGAGTTTGGAGGCGGAAGGAAAGGGAAGCAAAAAAGCATATACAAAAAGAGAACCATGAGATACGACTAAGGTGTGTAGAGCTGTACAATGCCCTATGCCTCCGTAAATGGAAAATGGATACTAGCCCTTCCACATATCTCGCACTCAGTTGCCCAAGCCAGGGGACCCATCCTCATCAGCCATGTCTCACTCGGGGGCAGGGTGGTCTTCACATTCACTGGACTTCAACCATTTATTGAGAAGGATGAGAGTTATTGGAGTACCCTTCCTTAAGCCCGTTATTGAAAAGTTTTAGATACCAACATTATGTGGTTATAGAAGGAGGGGAATCGTGCAACACTTAAGGTTAACCTATACGCACAAAGGGAACTCTTAAGGGGAAAGTTCATATGAGGCTATACTTTCCTTATAGTTCAGTAAAGCATAGGACACAATGACTGATTATGGACATTTCTTAAAACAAGCCACTCATTTGGTCAGGATTATTAAGAAATAAAACATAGTGAATTTTATAGGAAGTGAATTTTAGACCATGCCACTTAAAATTTACTCATCAGGAGAGAGACCCTACCACCAGTTTTCCGGACCCAGCCTAGAGACCTATATGGAGAAATGGACTGTCCCAAGAGTATTAAATGGAAATTGATTATGATGAAGCATGGTAGGCCGTAGTCTATGGCTCCAGACTTGAGAGAAGTTCCTCACAGAACAGCGGTGCAGAGGAGTACTGCGTGGATATCTTTCAAAGGTTAGCTGTAAATGATAATCTAGCCACAGACCAGTACAGGAGTTGACTGGAGCTAGGAAGATGCAATCTAGAACATTAATAAAGGCCCCCAAACCAAATTTGATAAGACCCCCCCACCACCAGGATCATTAACCCAAGAATAAACCAACAAACATAATGATAGGACCCAGGCGTACGAACAACGTGACAGAAACCCGCAATATAATGAAAGGCAATCCTACAGACCAGAGACGGAAAATGTGTAAACATCTGTAGGATGCCAAAACAATAATCACTATGTACATTGAATGTGGTAGGAAAAGTTCCTTCCATATCGAGCTGGCTCATGCCATGATCACAGGTCGACAAGGGGAGGAATGGAAATCTGACAGACGATTCATATTAGATCTTACCAACAATCCCCCCTACCTGTGAAGAAGGTGTTTATGTAAATCGGCGGCCACCGTTAGGTGCCTTTATGATTCAGCGATTCAGGAATATGACTCAGTCGTGATGCTGAAACCCTGGTGCTACCTATGACCAGTCATACCACTAGAGAATCGTGGAGAATACAGGGGCCCTCACTGGGAAACAGCCACCATGACACTTCCAGTAGCCGAGATCCAAATGTTAAGACAAGGTACGTGGAAGGAGTGATTAGGGCAGCCGTGGTGAAGGGACCATAATTATCCGATGTGTTAGGAAAGGAATATGTGTTTCTATGAATGCCCTGTAAAACCGGTTGTATTGATGACCCTCACTTTCAAGGTCAGGCGACCCATAGGAAAGGAAGGACACACCACCATTACTATTCACCCAAGCTAGATGTGACAGGCCCAGGCAAAGGGTTAAATCATTAAAACTGACTTTGGAAAATTGCCAAACAGCCTAAAAAACCTAAGAAAGGACAATTTGTATATGAATGGAGGGGAGCTGCTCTACAGAAAGCTAGAGCAGGATTCAACAGGATGGACAACTAGTGTTGCACAGAGGTTATGGGAAAAATCGTGTGGCACATGCACATGTTTTACCAGACGGTGTACACCAGAAGTTGGGTACGACACGTCAAAAGGACAGTTGTAGCATTTTTTCTGAACAGGTATTGACTGAAGACATTGATAAAATTGTTGATGCTGCGACCAGTGCTGCAAGGTAAACTCCACAGGGTGGAAAAATTAATATCCCCTGCCTAAGAAAGCAGTAGTGAAAAAAATATGGGCCTAAATAAAAGAACGAAAGTAAAGTTAAATTAACAGGATAGGGTAGACCACAGGTGGATAGGAAAACCCCTTTCCAAAAACAGTCTTCCCCAAATTTTTCACATTAGCATCTTCTGCATTTGGGCCACCAGAGGAAAACTTAATCATAACCTAGTTTCCCGAGGCTCAGTTTGAAGCCGTATTCGGGAATGGCAAAACTAAGCACGTTGAGGTTAATTCAGCCAGAATTGAACTCAAACTTAGTGATCATTCGAGGGGAGAGTGGGGAGAGGAAGGCTGGTCAGTTGCCTAAGGTCACGCTCACTCACAATATGGCTATTAATTTAGCGTATCTTTTTTTTAAATAAATAAGGCCCGGAAAAAGAGTTAGTTGACCGGGGGGGGCCCCTTCCCCTTCCCTCCTACCAATCCATTTTGGATGTATTGGACGGACATGGATTTGAGTTCAAAAATATTAACTTTATCTGTGCTAAGGGCGGAGTTGTTTTATGATGCAGAATTCCCCATTCCACACATTTCTATTTAATTCCCAAAATTATAGCAAGGATAAGTATACGTGGTGATATGCCTCCATCCGAGTGGCGCATTATAGAATTATATATGGAAAATAGAAAAGGATGTTTCCAAATTCAGTCAAGCGGCGCGCAGACCAATTGTTGGCTTGTGACATTTCGGAGGAACATACTAATCCTGTTGTTGCCTTGAGGATAATCCGAGAGTTTTATACGGATATATTGAATTACAGAATCCATTACATTACTCTGCAGCACCATTTATAGATTACCTTTAACTATTGCAACCTTGAAGGTGTTAATACTCTCTGGTCCTGTTCCTGGGTGACTCAGTAGTGAAGAGGAATGTTGAAACTTGATTTATATCAGCAAAGGCCAGACAGTAATATTGCAGCTGAAAGGATTCTTGGGGATTGCAGAGGTTCTGAGGCAGCTTTCTTGAGTTGTGATTACTTGGTATGACCCAACTGCATATACCATGATCATCTTTAAGGCAGAGAAAACCAGGTGGATCGGGTTGTCATACAGATATTGAAAGGTTGCATTACCATTGAAAGCTTTTCTAAACGGGGAAAAATTTTGTCGCGTTAACCAATAAAATATGTATGTAAAAAAGCCCACATTATGGCGTCTCGAAGTTGTCGTTCCCAGTTTGTAAGGACTGAGTT